>CANUEZ040000040.1:6835000-7120000 GCA_948099385.1 Fasciola hepatica
CTGTTGAGAACCGTCCTGACTCGCTTAGAGTACATATGCATGAGTCATATTCGTGTAGCCCAGGGTTCATGTCCCAGTTTTTCTGGGGATAAGGGCTCGGTGGATGTGCACTGCCTCTGTAGGTTAGCAACAAGCCAGATGATACATATATTGCACAGTCAGTGCTTCCGTGACTTTCGTCGATTGGTTAAAAGATGACACCGCATGACGGGTACTTTGTCATTTTTCCCTTGGGAAAGCGTGCGGAACTAAGTTTATTTCTTACTACGAAATTACCAATTTGAAAAAAATTAGGAAATAGGAAATCATATGGTTCTGAATCGTCACTGCAATGGATAATACAAAAATTGCCCCATTAAAAGTTAGACTACTCAGTCACGAGAGACATAAATCAATGAAAATCTGCTAATTATCTCTAGGACAGTCAAGCTTTGAATATGTTTTGACAGAATGTTCGTTATGATGAACGTCAGATGGACCACTGTTCCAACAGCCTGATGAAATTTACTCATCACCATTATTGATACGCTCACAATGATGGCGATGAGAGACGCTGTTCTTCTGAGTCTTCACCGAGTGCTGACTGTGTGCATGGTGATTACTTTTCACGTAACTCGTGCAAATCAGGGTGTGAGGGAATTCTAATGACCACACGACGTTTTGTCAGTGTGGATTTTCACTTGAGTGTTATTCTCAGTCCGTCGGGCCCAAAATGCCTATTCGAACAACCAGACCTCTCACAAGTCACGACAGCTGCAAAAACAAATAAGTTCATCATCCTGATCTTGACGCAAGCTTTACTTTCGGGCGATGTGTGATGTGATTTCCACAGGGCCCTGATTGGCGGGCTTGGTGTTCCGATCGTGAGCTTGTGTTCACCAGCCGAGGTGGACATCTTGCGCGTGGGCCTACTAAATGCCAAGCTGAGCACGATTAGAAACAAGAAATTCATCCACTTGAGTTGAAGAATACCACCAGTATTCAAAGTTATAACGAGGTTTTGTGTTGTTTTTGCCCAAATACCCAAAAGTTCGTGGTTGAACGTGCCTGTGCGGGAACTTTGGGTATTCGAATAGTAATCCTCCTGTCAGAGAGCTGAGCTGATCTGGGTGCGTGCTCTGGCGCTTTTCCGGCATCTGCCCCGCCTTATCAGTTTATCAATTATCGAAATACTGCAGGTCAGAAACAAAAGCTGACTTGAAAAAGTAGGTTTTGAGCAGTATGTTCTGCTATGAACCGATGTCGGTGATTCACCGGGCAAAAGCTCATTCACAAGCAGTATTCGACAACATTCGCCTTCAAAAAGGTCGTACATAGGAGAGAAGGATCTGTGTCCAAACCTATCCGTTTTCATTTAGACCGAGAAACGGAGTCAATGAGGCATTCAGGACGACATTATGGTTGTACCGACTTCAACACGAAGCAAATGGAACCATAATACTGGATGTTGGTTCTCGAGAACCTCTGACGAATGCACAAATCAAAACGACTAACATAGATTCACATGTTTGTAGGCAGATAAACATGAGGCCGATAGGAGAGCATCATCACCAGTGACTAGTGGTTAGGCGGAACCAGTAGTGACTCATCTCTGTGAGTCTCGCGATGATGCATCGTTCGAGTGAGAGCACTTTGTTGTCCGCTTCGTCATCCGACAGGTAATCAGCAACAAGCTCAAAGCAACAGATGAGAACTAACCAGATCAGTGCAGCACACGAACACTCAGACAGTGGATGAGCAGTCAACCATGTAGTTTGTTGCAAGCGTGATATTCAGCGACAGATTGTGAATTCCCGGCTGATGCTCACTGGGCAGATAGACAAAATGCTGATTGCAATCATTGGTGACTCTTATGGCCGTGTATTCACTTGAAGGCGCAGCCGGTAAAATCAGCAGATCAAAAATAGTTATGAGGTCCACATTTAGAGAGGAGGATAGAAAGAAGATCCAGTTATGGGGGTAAGAGTTAAGAAATGTGTCCGTATACGGATGCTTTCCACTGGATGATTTTGAGGACATATTGATCCGTAATATGACATTTTTGAAGCAAGCCGGGAAACCCGTTGATAGCTTTTCGAATACTAGAAGGAAGATGGCAATTCACCCAATCTTTGAAGTGTGGTTACACTGACAACTAAGTGTCAATATGAACAGTTTAACACAGAAAAGGGGAAAATCGAACTATCGCAGTTTGATGTCTCATGAGCATGCTTCTAGGAGCATGTGAAAGCAGTAAAAAATAAAAAAGAATAGTGCTAATTTGGACAAGTCTATTCATGTTGAAACCATTTTCTCAAGGAAGCAATCAGTTGTTATTGTTTGAGTTCTTTGGACCAAGTAAATAAACTGAAATAGACTCAGTAAATTGATTATTATCTAGGAGCATTTATATGACCCTATCTTCATCAAACTCACGAACTGCCTAACAATCAACCATGTAAATGCAAAATTCAGCTAATCTAGTAGATCGTTTTAGGCGAACCACGGGGCCACTAATTATTCAGTCCGTCGAGCAAACCTTGATTCCCCGGTTAGGAACACATTACCACAGACCGTGTTCTTATCGTTATCCCAGGTGGCTATTACGGACGAGGAAAAAGAGGCTGATCGTGAGTAAGGGTTCTACTGATTTTGGGCCGGTCGGTCACAGTCACGAAATACTTTCGATGGAGGACCAAAGTACGTGAAACACAAGTGAGTAAAATGTAACTCTGAGTTATCATGTCAGCCTTAGGGAAAAAGAAAACCACACTCAGATACAAACAGGATGAAATCCGGTGCAAACAACTTCACTGGAAGACATCTAGGCATCAGGATACTAAGCTTATTGCATCCCCGCCAGTGGCACGCAATCTGCCGACTATCATACGGCCAAACAAATCGATCTCGTCGGTCGATAAAGAGCTTGGAAGCGGAGACGGTAATCGGCATTCGGAGAGGAGAGGTGAGAAGAAGAAGACAGGTGTAGTCATAAACGACCAGTAGGTGAAACCACTCAAAAGGATGGTAATAAAAACGGTAAGCTTTGATTCAGTCATTAACGCGGATGAGAAGGACTACACGTAGATCGTAAATAGGGAAGATTGCCTTTTGTTTGGATCCTTCATTTTGAGTGGATCCTAAATTACCCCAATGGGGTTTGTTCCTGTGGCAATCCTCTTGTCTTCAACCCTTTTCTACGCGACGAATTAGTAATAAGCTGGTGTTGATATAGTATTAGACTCAGTCTGCATGTTGTGATCATTGTTCTCACGGATCTGGGAACTAAACGAACAACGCTGACCTAAAGTGCCTAAATGGTTAACAAAGTGAAATAAGATTTTACTACGACCTCGTCAGTTGACTACCCACCCACCTCTCTTCGACAGACCGCAACGGTGAGCATCCTCCTTCCGGAAATATAGCGTGCATAGTTGGAAATCAAATAGCAAAATCAATAAGTAATCTCATCATTACTAAGTCAGTGCATGACATTTAAATGAACTAGGTCTCATTCACCCTGTTTGCAATCCGTAGCATAAAGAATGAACTTGATACTTATCTCATGTTTGAAGGAATTGGCACTGGAATCAACCGATACCGAAATTAGGTCAGGTAGATACTGATGTGTATATCCACCAAACTCCGATGTATTTGAGAGAACACAAACACAAAACTCCTTCAGTGTATGACTATTTCGTGAGTTCAGAATAAGAATGAAGGCACAAACACACTGGAGATAAGAATGGTTGACTAAAGTCAACCGGGCGCTTCGTCGGTCTTTCTTTTACCGAAATCGATTACTATCCGGTCAAATAGAGCAAGTTCGACGCGTGACCAACAGACAACCGGGATACTTAGGTCATAAACTTGTTACACGAAAAAGGGGCAGATAATGACTGCAAAAGAAGCAGAGATTAGAAGGCTGAAGTTCATCATATAGAAACCCTTCCCCACCGGTTGTTCATACATGCAATTTTCAACTATCCATATCGTCATCGTGACTGCCCAACCCACCTTGGTCCAAAGCTGCCGTTATCGGCTTATAATTGGCTGAATTCAACTGTTCGGACAGCATAGGAGACAACGTGCTCAGTGTTTGAGGCGCCATTAAGGGCGTGTTTAGTGTGTGATTTGGAGATTGAAGTGTGGCGAATGAGTTCCCATTGTCTGTGACCTTGTAACCGGGTTGATAACCAAACGTAGTCGCCATACCTTTCAGCGGATTGTATTGAAACGAATTGTTCGGATAGAGCGAAGCCAGTGTCCCACTGGGTGAGATAGTCATCGAATTGCCGCAAGTGACCGGGAACAGTGGAGCCCCTGTATTTTGAGAATTCGTCAAAAGAAACTGATGCGTTTGTGCTGTGGCTGGTACGTGCTGCGCAGTTCCCGGAGGTGGTTTCATTCCATCCATGGTTGAGGAAGGTTGGGTTTTCCGCAATTTTTTGGCTCGTTTTCGTCTATATCGTTTCAATCGATAGACCATGAATACGAAAAGACTGGCAAATGCGATCGAGCCGAGACAACAGCATACGATTGCCACAATGTACGGAATGTTCGACACTCGGGCTCGGGGAGTCAGACCGCTGGATAGGTCAACGGGCATTTTGTCCGAGGTCGTTTGTAGGTCTTTTTCGACAGATCCGGTCTGTGCAGGCTTACCTGTTATATGAGAATAAAGGAGAAATGAGTGTGGAAAAAGCGTCAGTTCATCGAATAATGGTTACTAGGTACAAACTGGATTCATTGGTTTCCTATTTGCACTCTTTTTCTTTCCTCACCATTGCATATAGCCCACTTTACAGTTCAGAGTAAACACCTAGAGAGATGAACAGGGATTCCGTGGTCGGAGTTAGCTGACCTTCGAATCTGTGCACGAAAGACGTGCTTTACCGTCAACTAGGATCTCTCTCCATAAAAGGTACGTTTAAGCAGTACATTAGCATTTTAATTTATCCGTCCATACAAATTACATGGCACAAAGGTGTACGTGAATCCAGGTTTTGAAACGGAACCCACAAGACCCAACCTCCGGATGGTTAGAAGCATCAAGTGAAGTGAGCAAATATAAGAATCACTGATGTGCTGCTAACCAAATGTATCGCCAATATTCATGGAAATTATTCGTCGCCAGTTCTTGGTTTAACATACGATTTTACTGGTTTAACGATGCTATAAGACAAAGCACCCCTCGTGAGTTATCTTTTCAAAATCGTGCAATTCTCGTGGAATAAAACTGCTTGATAATGTTTCCTATTCACACGCGCTTGTTTGCATTCGTTTTTTTGCTCTTCTGCATAGCACATACGTTTCAAATTGTTCCGGTTCTTTGGACGCCCCCCCCCCCCCGCTTAGGAATGTGGATGGAGAAAAAACGGCAGCACACAAACCATTAGCTATGCCACTAGCGTACGTATTTTGCGAAAAAAGTACGAATGTCAAGTGAGCAGCCCACAGAGAGCAGCTAGACAAGCAGCACATAGACGAGATCTGTCTACAACCCAAACAGTTAGGTTTTCCGAAATCCAAATCGTGTTTTTTTAAGGAGGAAAGAATTGAATTCAACAGGAAACCCTTGTTGTCAGTGTTTAGCGTCAAGTGAATTGGTTTGATAAAGGCATGTTATATTCCTTTTTTGTTATTCCGCCTGCACCTGGATTCACAAGGACGCCACTGATAAAAAATGGTCATCTTTACAAGTTAAACTTTTCCACCGTTTGTGACCTGTAACAAGTCAGTTCCAACCGAAATTAACAGGAGGCACCGAAGTGTTGTCACTCGAGTTGATTGCATAACAGAGTTTTCAGTGTATTTTGTGCCCCCCCCCCTTCCTCTTCCCATT
This sequence comes from Fasciola hepatica, assembly GCA_948099385.1. Classification (NCBI taxonomy): domain Eukaryota; kingdom Metazoa; phylum Platyhelminthes; class Trematoda; order Plagiorchiida; family Fasciolidae; genus Fasciola; species Fasciola hepatica. The sequence continues at coordinate 6,840,825 of CANUEZ040000040.1, forward strand.
GAATTCGGAGGCTAGGTTATCTGTCAGAAAGTTAGCTGGACAATTGCTGCTATGGGGTGCACTATTTTGATTGTAATCAATCTTCAGCATGACTTGTCTGGTGCCCCCGGGAATTTTTGACTGACTAGAGAAGAGATATTTGCTGCAGTTCGAGCTTTAAGACATAACTCTCGAATTTACCGGAAAATTGAATAACGTATTCACATCTTGAAATAGATTTTCGTTTTCTCACTTATCTCTTCCCAACCGCGTTGAAAGTAGCAGTATCCACTTGATCATTGACATTCTTTTATCCTCTAGCATGCAGCCTCAGATTGACCAATAAGGAACAGTCGTTTACAGTGATCTTTCCATGTTGATCTCGTATAGAGGCAGTCGGCTACCTATATCAGATTCCTACTCTAAAGTGTCGGATCTAAACCCTCTGAAAATGCTTCTTTCCATGGACTAAAAACGTATAATACAGCTTTCATTTTCATCTTTCCAACCGCCAGCACAAGCCGAAACACAGCCACTTCGCGGTTATGGTAACAGCCGTAAAAAGAAAAACTGGCATTAAAATGCCTGTGACAAAATCCGGGTCCACCAGAGAACCGGGAAATCCAGGTAATTTGGCCACATGAGGTTTCCGTTTCGTTGTGAGTAAAAGTTGTTTCCAAATGACAACAACAAGTTATCGCTTGGTCTTCGGTCAAATTGAGTATTCACGAGTGAAAAGTTCATACTTCTTTCCCTACACCATCGTCCTAGCCCTTGGACGCGATATGGCCACTCTAGAGTTTAGGAATATGACCCTGGCGAGCTAATAATTGTTTTCAACAAATCCTATACTCGCTCCGGAGATTGTCCTCATTCGGGCTGAAAAGAATTTTGTCATTCTCCTGTTCGCCCAGCACTGATTGCAACAAAAACAATCCCACAACAGAACATTATCCATCCAACATAATACAGCACGATTCCCAAGACAGATGGATGGGGTTGGCTTGTGGTCGTACACGTGTTTGAACTAGGGGCCTGGGACAAGGGGATTCTCCTCCACCCTCAATTTGTCCTAAGGGGTTCATCTAATCAGCATAGTCAACCGAGCATAAAGAAACCATCTGGACAGACAACGACGACGATTACAAACCTCGGATGCCTGAATTCCAACTCCGCATCATCATCCTCGTTCTCAGTCAAATTCTCAGGACCGGAGATTCCCTAACCAAGCATAGTGTGAGACAACTTGGACTCGGTCGGAAATGAAATGATGAGACAAGCTGTCAACATTACTATCACAAATTCTGTTACAAAGACGTTGGATCGCTAGATATCATAGGATAACGAATAATACCGCTGTCAGAAGTGTAACCAAATATATGCGGAGCACAGTATTATTCTTGCGAAAAAAATGGCCTGACCATATCCATTGCAATCACCCTCTCTATCACCAGATACCTCCAAATCATTCGGCGAAATCACTGTAACCAACGCGTCGGTTGGCTTCATTTTACTCATGCCGAAATATTGCACTCCATAGGAAAAGGTAATCATACCGACACCCGAAACTATAAACCAGTTATATTACATTTTCGTAAGTATGGTCTCGCGGTAGTTCATTAGTCTTCTCTGTTTCCTTCTCTGTCCGACCGCGTGTCCTTCCGTCCGTCCATCCATTTCTCTCCCCTTCGTTCTCTGTTCACATATTCCCTCTAGATGCAAAAAACCGTGATTGATGCCATTTTATTAAATAACAACTTGGAATAATCCATTGTTTCTGACTTTTCATTGTCATTTCCGAAATATTCAAACCATGCACAGATGCCTTGCTTGGTTTGCTGTCAGTGAAACATCAGACAACGGATTGTGGTATAAAAAGACGTCACGGATGTTTGATCGAATCGAATGGAACTGTACCAAATGTACAAATACAAAACTGAAAATTTTTGTGTAATCAGATCCATTTAACGAAAGAATAACCACAATATCCAAGCCAACGTACCTTCATCCGGCTGCATGTTTGATGACGAACGACCAGCAACAGCTTGGACTATGGCTTCTGTCGGTCCAGCAAGCCTCGTGGCCGTATCACTGATATCCCCGATTTCCGAGTTCAGCTCGGCTAAATCGACCCCTGGGATTGGACGTATGGGATCGGAAGCCTTCTCCGTGGGGACCGTATGTTCAAGTATCGGATCTGAAAGAGTCCAGGGGTATTGAATGGACAAAAATATGATAAATCCATCAAGAAGCCGATGGTAAGTAATTAATTGCCCAAGTAACCTACTTCGGTTTGGATGGCCATTAGCCATGCACCGGTTGCTGTCGTTCTGGTCATTTTCTATCAGTAACTGAGACAGCTTCGGATGATTCCATTAAGTAGATGAAGGAAGTATGTGAATAAGGAAACGCCGTGTGATAGCCCTCTAATCTTGTTCATATGAGTGAAAACTGTACCATACGTACACGTCTCTGTGTCGGTCTGCGTAAATTCATAAAAGAAATGCCAGTGCCAGAACAAATTTCAAAACAGAGTGGAGCAATCCAACAAGACTTGGTGGGATGAGGAGTGAGGCTACTCGACTCGACACGATGTCTCATAGGAAGCGGCGCGAATACATGTAATCCAATTAGGAGGGTGGGAGGGCAACAGCCTAATTCGATTGACGGACAGATGGACAATTCACGCCTCTGGTAAGACGGGCAAACAATTCGGTTGGTTCGTCGATGGATGGTTTTTAGAATGGACAGAAAGTGGAGCAACCGAGAGACAAGATGAGTCGTGAAAGTGCCGTCAGACAGATACCGGTGAGTGAGGTGTGGTAAGTGAACTTGAAAATTCGGATAACGACAATGAAACTCCTTTCGACACGATGGACGACTCGTTTTCATATCCGATTACCGAAATGCTAAACCTTTCTTTCAGGAAAACTGATCCTCAATATATAACCTCGTTCAGTGCGATCATTTTGTTGAAAGTAACGAAAACTATCAAGAGACAGAAACGAATAACGAACACTTTTGCTTGTTTTCCAAAAGACGAGGCTGTGTGTGTGTATTTGTCAGTTCTAACTACTAAAAATTAATCACCTGAAAGTTTACAAATGGTGAGATGTTTCCGTAATCTGAATTTGGAAAATGCGCACAAACAAATAGATGGGTTCTCATCAGACAAATGCATTACCTATAAGAAAAGTGAAGACATATATAAATACTTGACAACACAAACCGAAAACTACGTAAATGAAGGACAGCCTTGTTGTGATGTATTTGTATGATTATCTATGCTCATGAAAAATACGAAGGTGATGTAGCCTCCGAAAAAGTCACTGACTAGACGTCCATCAAAAGCGACAACGAAAACAGTTTATTCAGCTAAACTCCAAGCCTCCTTCAACGAAAAGTCATGTTTTCGATTGGAAGCCGGAGGCTGTCTGCTCACAATAAGCTCATTTATGTGTCAGGAGAGTGAGAAAATGCTTCTCTTGGGAGAGTTCTCAGGGAAACCACACAGGTGACTAGCTGATAAATCTGTGTTTTAGACGCAGCTAACCACAAGAACGACAACACTGCAATCCCTAGGGGGAATGTGTTCAGTAAGTAGTATGTAGCTACTCCATAAATGAGATTACTGGGAGTAAAACACCTATTGAATTTACATGTTTAAGGAGGAGTGTATAAGAGAACGCTGGGTACGCATACATGACTAGCCGCAATAAGCGCGAAATCGGTCGTGTACTTTCGAGAAATTTGGTCCACACAGCCGCATACTACTTAATCAGAACACAGGATGTAGGCGAAGAAATGTTTTCGGTGATTTCACTCTCATGCGATTTCAATCACATGTATATGTTAGGAAAACATTGTAGAAAGCTAACTGGAAGAATTCTAGGTGTTTCATCCAGTGTTTGGAATCGAATGGGACGGCTAGCATGCACATGAGTCATTTTTGACCACGTGGGACTTGCATACTACTTACTATCAAATCTGTTTTGATCGTCTGACCTTTTGTTCTCATTGTCCTTAGTTTTACGTCTGTGGGTCGGAATGTGTACAAAAAGAACGAAATGCTTTTCTGATCAAGTTCAAGAAGGTTGCCTAGCTTAATTAGAGTCAATCGTTCGTGCTGCCTTAAATGACCTGGCGATGGGATCAGTTAGGCAGTCTCCGGCACGAGAACCGGCCAGACGATCTATACGGCCTACTACAGACTCGTGGTAGATCATTCAGTATAATTTACCGACTGTTGTCTTCAAGTAAGCCTAAGGGGGTCGGTCAGACAGCGAATCCTCTCTACGGCCGAGATGACCACGATCAGGTCAAACGGATTTGTTCATTGCTCAGTAATGGTTCGTGAAAGCATTCCAGCTTTATTGGCCAACGTCCACATAAAGCCAAAATAACAGGATAGACGTTGATTGTTGATATGTTCCACTGACTGAACTACTTCGAACAAGTTTCTATCTGTGTGTGCTTGTGTGTACTTTGCTAGCTCGACGAGAAGTATCGTGCATCTTGCAAAATATGCGCTTGCGGATAAAAAAACTAACACGAACCAATGAATGGATGGATGCCGCCGAAAAATGCTTGTTCTGATACGTCGCAAAGATTTGCCGAGTTTGCTTTGCCGCCGCGTAGCTGAAACACAGTCACTTTCCGTATGCTTCATCTGCAATCGCAACCTAGTTGCTAGCCTACGCTTGTTTGTTTTCACATCTCTAAATCGTTCTAGGTTTTCCTGAGTGAGAATTCTTCGAAGACCCAAAGTATCACATTTTTGCTTATAGTTCTCTTTTTTCTAATAGGAAACACTTTTAATAAGCGAATCTCAGTTTTAAACTTAGCCAGTTGACGAACTCTCCCCTTATCCCACTAGGAGCTTGTATCGCGATTTTATATGTGGCTGAGTAACCATTCCCAGTATGACTGTTTGTTCCGTCGCTTGAGACTCTCCACTCTCGAAGAGGAAGTGAAATCCCCGCCCGTTGAACGCCATCCTCGGTCACCGCCAGGTTTGACTGGCGAAATAGAATCCTGTTACTATATGCTCACTCTGCTCCGATGTTTCCCGACTGCATGTTCCCGAGCCCAACAACAAACGGAGAAATGTTTGCTCAGACCCACTTGACAACGGCAGTTCACTCAAATTACATAAACATGTTATGCTAACCCCTCTCTCGGTTGTGAACGACTAGGATTAAGGTCAACTGTTTATTTCTGATAGACTTTGGGACGAGAAAGCGCACACTTGAGTGTGTTGCTGTTTCGTGTTTCGGGCATCTCGAGGTTTCCTTTGGGAGTTGGTCCCTATGAAATTTTTAGTCCTGATAAGTCAAAAGCTTGATCGTATTCCAATATCCGAAAGAATTTAATCGGCTGTTTTCAACTCTGAACAAGTGGCTATCCTTCTTTATCTCCTAGTTGTTTCGCCCTGGGGCTGATAAGATTGATGGTGATGTCAACCTCTCCTGAGGCTGAATATCATCCGAGATACAGCTGGACATGTGCTGGACAGAATTTTCCCAAATCAGTCAGTTCCACCGATAGATGAGGTGTGCTCAATAGGGAAAGCTCGTTTGTGCAATAGGAAGATCATGTGTGGTGTGTTTAAAAAGAGAGGATATTCAAAAAATGGGTACGTCCTAGGACGTAATTGTACGCAGTTGTTGGGAGCAAATGAAAACGCACGCTTATGAAAGAAAAATGGAAAGCACATGGCCAGAACCGTAAATCTATGTTGGAGAAATAACTTTGTTCAGGTGCGCAACACCGTATTCACCCTGTCGTACTTGCAATGATCAATGCAACCAACACAGACCAAGCAGCGACAGGCAATTTCACCATGATGCAAATAGCAAACAGTTCACTGGCATGAACTGAAATGTTTAGTTAAAATTCAAGGTCATCCGGTCTATAGATGCAATGGTTTTGAGGAAAGTTGTCCTCGTGAGTAAAAGCACACAAGGCACTGAAAGTCATAAATGAATTTTCTGTGCAGAACCCACGCGATTTCACAAGTTTTCGGGCTTTTTGACTACACGCAACGATTGATTTCACTTGGTCCCAGTTAACCAAATCATTCTCTCTCTCTCTCTCTGTCCTGTCTATCTGAAGTTGAATCACTTAGATATACAAGTAGTCGGTGGGAAAGCGTGCGTCACCTCACTAACCGTCACAATTCAACAATGGCTCTAAATAATTGTGTTCACCATATCACATCGCACAGTCCAGACGGCAGATTACCAAAAGTATATTATCACTGCGCCATGTTGTACGACAGTATATCTCAATTTAAGGCAACTGATATGTTCCTATTCCTTGTGTCTACGGGTGCAATGGTCTCAAAAGTCCTCAAAAGCACTGACTATCTAGGATAACGGGCAAAGACGACCCTGTGACTTGGAGTGGAGAACCTCATTAGATCCCATAAGTCTGGCTGGTTGGCTAACCATGCGAAATCGAATTACTGTCTAAGTGACAGTTGATTAAAGCATTCGACGAAAACCACAATAACAGCAACAACCACAACAATGACTATCCTGATGAAGCAAAGCAATATTCTTTTTCTCTGTGAATAAATAGATCGAGTCCCAATTGGGAAGAGAGGTTCGTATGCATGATTTGCACTCATCCTGTAATGGGACGTGTTTGGTGGACGAACTGTTGAGGAAGCCAGTACGCACCGGGAAAGTGTAGGCAGTTGAAATCGCTTAAAGACTTTTCCGCAACGACGGTATTGCTACACCATCCACTCATGTTTAGGTTTTGAAATGAAAAACGAAAGATCACAGCACTCGTTAAAATGGATGGAACAGGTTTCAACGGACCGTTGAACTGCATTTTCTTTCATGTCCGTTTAACCGCTGACATAGTTAGGTGTAGAAATTAATCATCAGATTAGCAAGCGTGAACGAGGGAAGGAGACAAGCTTCGCACTGTTTGTTTTTCGAACGACCCCAAGAAGCCCTAGAAGTCGAATGGAATCTAGATTTTTTAAGGTGTCAGACTTAAATTCACGGTAGCACAAGTGTCAACACCAGCACCAACACGAACACGAACACGAACACAAACGACTGTGGTGGTGACAGTGAGCAAATGAGCGTCCTGAGGCTCGCGAGTGTCCCATGGAATGTACAAGCCATTTGTCTGTTCATAAGCTCACTCATTTGATGGTTGACAAGCTTTTGACAAATTTGTCATGCGAACAGTCTTACATGTAGAGTTGTGAGGAGCAAAATGCGGAGATTTGAGTGTGTCGTGTATGCGCATCAGCATGTACACACACACACACACACACACACACACACCACACACACACATACAGCTAGTGGTGGCGAAGTGTTTTCGCGGTCAGCTTCATGTCAGAACAAGCAAACATTTGTCCTCAATTTGTTCAGATTACAAGCCGACTAGAAAAACCGGTAGTCGGTACGCTGCCAGTGTTTGTCAAACACCAGTGCGCTCGGTTCTGTGTGTTTCTTTCCAGTTAGGAAAGCAATGGTTTGTGCAGATTTAAAGCTCCTCCCATCCGATCCTTATTCTACAGCACAACTTTCGGGAACAAGATCATATCTGACTGTGAACAACACGGTTGCTTTCCCTGACATGCTTGCACAGATACCAATTTGGACGCCGTAGCAAAGTATGAACGGCGATTATCTTGAGAATATAGCAAAACCTAAAGTACGCTCATTCTGCCAGACTTGACCAATTCGTTCAGATTTGAGAGACCATAACTGGAGTACTGACAGACTGAGAAAACAAGGTGCTACTTGCCGAAGACCAACCAGTTGGCTTCAATATCCTTGTTGGTCGATTTAATTGAGGTCGAAGGAGTAACTCGCTTAAGGTCGCACGGTACACTACAAATATGAGGCCCTAGTCATTTTCCGTTATAAACCCGAACTATGTAAACCGCGGGAAAGGCTGATCACTGTGGCTCTTCCCTGATGACCCAACTTTCAGTTCCCTTCCCATTCTTGTTTGCTCCTTCAACTTATCATTCCCTTCACTCGACTCAGTCTTGTTGGTTAGTTTACCGGCTGTATAGAAATCACATTGACTGCAATTTGCACGTGCTCAGTTGCAACGAAATCACCCAGAATACACTGTACAAACCCACTTTGTGACTTCTCTTTTCAATGAAGTGGCATAGTTAAAATCGGGTTTATAATCAGTTCGTTGGGTAAAGCAAACAAAAGTGATTCACAAATATGTACAACCCATAGGCTTTGTTTACCGTAACTTCTTAAGCATTTTAGGCATCTCAGCGTCCAGAAAAACTCATCGCGTCAAGGTGACTTGACAGAAAGGACAAGACGTGGGACAAATGAACACCACCGAATCTGACCTATGTATCCAGGAAAACGTGACCTCTGTGCTGTTGTTTCCCTGGTATTTTTACTTCCAGGATCCAATCTCTGCCGAACAAGACAGTCATTGTGCTCATTCCAAACTATTCACAACTACTTCCAGCCTAAAATGATAAATGTGGACTAGAGCGTACATCTGCTGGGACGGAGATAATTGGTGATCATTAGCGAACAGTGGCAGAATCGTAGAGAGAACTACAGGACCATAATCCAACATAGAATTATAGTAGGCACTTAAAGCCTATTATACACTTCTTGTCAAACCTAACATTACAGTGCGCGGTGTTCCGGGATTTTTGTCTAAGTAATCACGTTGGTAGATCTGTGTGTGTGTGTGTCCTTGTTGACTAATGTACAATACCGACGCGTTTTTTGCTACGCCCTCGTGGCTCTCTGATTAACACCTCGTTAAGTATCCACAAAACGAACATTTTCTCCAGATTTACCTTCGAATGGTCTATGTGCTATCCCATCCACCCATTCTTAGCATTCACAGCTGACAGAGAATGCACACGGAGGTCTAATCCTGATTCAGTAGGGTGGTACTATGGCAACTGTAAAACCGATTTGAAACAGAGCCTATCAGGTCTCAAATCTACCGGTGCATTCGATGCCAGTACTTATAGCAGCAATGCATGGGAGCGATGCCCATATGTTTACACTGTCAATACGGCTAGGGTGAGAAAGCTTGCAATGCTATGGGTGGGGACAGCGGAGAGAACTCATGCGCAACAATGACGAAGGGCGAGAGATCGTTCATTTGTCTGCCGTTAAAGTGAATACAGTGCATGTTTTTTGCTCTGGTTTTGACAAGCGAGGTGCACCGTGACCGGGACCAGGTGAAAAATGGATCCACCACAAAGTCCGTTGACGAAGGGGGGGGGGGTGAAAAATTGTCTGTATCCGATACGTTTACGACCTGTAGAAAACGGAACCCCACGATGGCGATCCTAGCGACAATCGTGAAGAGGCAGTGCAGTATACGGACCCAGAACGAATAGGTCGACATCATGTGGAATCAGCACAATAGAATAACGGTACACTCGGTGAAAACGGGTGTGATTAATGGATACCGGAGTAAGTCCGATGATGCTGAACGTTCTACTTGCCACCGAATAGAACACCAACAAATTTATCTGAATAACCAGGTCACTTGGCCTGACAGCAGATGAAGCGGGCAAAGAAAGTTCGACATAAATACGTTAGATACCAAATCTGGGGGTACGGTGTGTGTGTGTGTGTGTGTGTGTGTGTGTGTGTGTGTGTGTGTGTGTGTGTGTGTGTTAGCAGCCCCGTGTCACAGTAGGAGAAACTGAAGTAACTTCCGTACTCCATATCCACAGAAATATTGAATAATTTGGGGTAAACTAAAAAATTATTCGTCTCCCTTCGAAATCGGACAGATGGCAATTAAGAGGAGGTTCATATTGCAACGCACCAAGTTTAAAGAGTCCTTTAGGGAAAGAACTATTCGAAATGCCTTCTTCTAACAAATACTGAACTGAATGTGCCAACCACTACGTCAGAATCCAACACTGAAGAACTAAGTTCAACCTGTTGCAAAACTCATCATATTTTCCTCTAATTTGGTAGTTAAGGTTTACCAGTATGTGTGTTTGATCGTTCTGTGCTTATGTATGCGTGCAGCGGAAAGGGATTATCACAGCGACCAACTACACTGTCATGCAGGGCCTTAAATCATGACCCTGAAACTTGGAGTGACTAAGGTCGGTTGATTTGGCGCGCTAAAAATCTAGGCAACAACGAGTTGCTTTCTACCAGCAAATTCTATCGGCCGTTTTGGTGCAACTATGACGTCCTTAATGATATACGGCGCATAACACCTGACTACCACTTGTTACGGAATTTCGATTCCACAAACGCAGAGCACATTTACACTGATATAACACACTGATATAACCAGATATAACGCAGATATCAGCATTTATTCGATTTGAATCACTGGATTGTCCCAGATCAATAAGGTTAAAAAACACTTCATTGAAACAGATGAAAGTTGTTTCTATGAGTCGAGATCTCTGTGAATTGACAACCCCCTACTGGGTAATTTCTCGTGGAAACAGTCAAACAACTGCATGATTTTGCTCGAAAATTTATCACTCTTCTTCTCTGGAGGCTCTACACCACTTCGAAATTCAAACTAACGCATCGTCTCGTCAATCAGTTTTATGAAATCCTTTGTTTGTATGACGCATCTACACACTGTTGCATTCACACCAAGAGCAACGCAGATCTGATACGGCGATAACTACGTGGTGCAAACCGCTGCTGGTCGGATTCAGCGAGTTATCGAGCACGGTATCCCAATCCAACTTATGTGTCAACTGCTTTGATTTGGACGAATTTCTCCCCCGGGGAGGTCCACAAAAATTCCATCCACCTGCCTCCAGTTAATCGTGTATCATTGTCAGTCCGGTTGTATTTACAGTTTGATTTTCTGTCTTGATCATATCCTACAGTAACTCAAATGATGTTCGCGAGGTCCAGGACCGAGCAGGCAGACGGACAGGCGAGTAGACAAGCAGGCAAGTTGGTAAGGATTTTGTCTGGGTCCACTCTACCGAGGAATGGACTATGCATACGGATGAACAAAATCCAAGTATTTAATTTCCGACAGAACCGATTTCAAATTCTGGTTGATGGCACTTGGTACTTGAATGACTCAGAGCATTTAACTACGATCTCGGAGTTCAGATTTTCGAATCCCGTCACAGAGGGTCACTTTGGTGATAGATAGTGATCTACCGTCACCCGGGTTCTCATTACGCCTCACTTATTTGAACTTAATGTGGTTTTCCATTCCGTATCTCAGGATCAGGTTACTGGTTATCCCGAACAGAATCCCAAAATTGCGAGTTTATCGTGTCCACCTCTTCCACTGAACGCATGAACAACAATGTAATGACAGTCATAAATAGCGAGCTCACATGGCAGCCAATTATCCGGAGAGGTTAAGACGCACGTTAACGATTTTGTTTAACTCTGATCTGATGATAAATCCAAGTCATATTATTTATCATCAAACACTGGAAGTAACTGTGGTCCCATCAGCAAGACTTTCACCCAGTGCAGTAAATCAACAAGTGATAAAATGTAATCCCCTTCGTACATCCAAAGCGACAGATAGATACCCAGACAAAGAGACAGACAGAGCAAGAACTCACACGAATCAAATCCGACTTCGGACAAGACGATCCAGTCGTAATCGAACCACAAGGTGATACGTAAAAAACGGCCTACTCGATGTTCCAAGGGAACAGTCACCCAACGAGCCTGTCGATTGTGAATATCACGTCGCACATCTAACAATGCCGGTGAGTTGTGTCGGTTGAAATGTTGTCCACCTACACTGAACTGAATCAGGGCACGTTGAAACACGGCCACATAGTTCAGAGAATTGAGCACGTGGAACCGAGCCTCAGTAAAATTGCGTACTGCGGGGGTGCAAAAGGGAGGAAGGGGTTCGTGTTGAGTGATCTAGGATCACAGCCAAGAATCGGATCAAAAGAATAATATGGGTAGTGTAATCTGAAATGTGATATGAATTGGACATGAAAATGGTTAACCTGTCTTCAGCAGTCCATGTACAGGCGCTGAATGCAGAGATGTGCAGCGTAATTCTGATTCTTCTTGGCAGGTTCAGTTCAGTTCAGACAACCACTAACCATGCACTGGGTGCAGAAGTTGTGGCAGCTATCTCCTAGCGGCAACCTCAGAAGGAAATAATGACAAAGAGCGAGCGTATCAAAAGAGTAAGGGGAGAACTACAAGTATTTTTATCAAGTCAATAAAGAAAGGTTGTGGATACAGGTGCAACAATGATCACGACACCTAGACATATTCTGCAAATATATCTAATCATGTAGTGGCAGGGTCTCTTGAACCCCATCCAAAAAGTTGAACACGCCCTACATGGCCAAGTCCACTGATTAGGCTTTTCATACCTGTCCTCCATGTCATAGACTGACGGTATACCGACACTGCTACTCATCCAGTCAAGCTGTCTAGAAAAGTTTGCAACCTACTTGAATCTTCAATTAGAAGAACTACGTCATCCGCATATTCAAGGTCTGACACTTTTCCACTCCGGAAAAATCAAATGCAACTATCCTCACCCGACAAAAGCGACGTCTGTAGGACCATGTCAATCAAAAAGTTAAAGAGAAAAACCGTAAGAGAGCAATCCTGACGGACACCACTTCTTGTGCTGAGCTCAGGTGAAAGATCACCTTTAGTCCGAACTCAGCTTCGGCCGTTCATGTAAAGCGACTTTATGATGGAAACCAACTTCTCTGGTACACCCTTCAACGAGAGGCAGTGCCAGAGAACTGTCCAATCGACTGAGTTGGGCTCCAATTTAGGACCAAGAAAAAAGGAGATAGTGGGCCTACTGAAGGTGTGCTGGTTAGCACATTTGTTGAGGACAAAGACCGGTTAAAGAGTTTCTCGAAATGCTCCTGCCAACAACCTAGACAACGCTCCTGAATTTGAATAAGTGAACCGTTCGCCCCTTTGATCAGTTGGCTAACATCTAGCTTTCGTGGACCGCTACTTCTAACTAGACTGAAAAGGTTGCGGCCGTTGCCATTTGCTGCAGCTATTTTTATCTCTCTACGCTTCACAATCCACCACAGCCCACGGTCTTTTCTCAGGTTTCGAATCAGTTGGTATTTAAGGCCTCTCTGTGTCTCATCGTATCTGGAATCTGGAGGAGTCTGTCTATACGCATCTAATAGTGCAACTAAGGAACAAGATGTCCATTGTTTCTGCGTGTATGTGGTTGTTGGACCTTGGGCAGTAAGAGCAGCCCAAAATAGAGTCCACTGGCCGAGGTAACCGATAACGATGTGGTCTATCTGAGTCTAGCGCTGTGAAGATGCTGGAGGACGCCTGGTTAGTCAGTGCCTCCTTTTGTGCGAGAAATTTGGGTTAGCTAGGAATGGGCTACGGTCGGAACATAGTTGAATGAGTTGGTCACCTTTGTCTGTTCGGTCGTCTGGAACGCCCAATCGGCCTCCTGTATTTTCTCCGTCTCGTCTAGGATTCCAACTTGCACATAGAAATCCTCAGCAACAACCTCCATATTTGTAGAGTGCATACTGCACAGCAGTTGAGACAAATCATGGTAAAATTCGTCTTAAGCATCAGGAGAGCCACCGTCATTTTGGGCATACACAGAAACGACAAGCGGGCATCGGCGCTTCAGTCTAGCGCTGTTGACATGCACAGAATCATTCACCCGAACTGCACACAGACGATTGCTGACTGGGATCCATTCGAGCAGTGCACGTTCAGCCTTCATGCTGAAAGTGACGCCAACGCCAGCCTGACCACAAGCACTAGACACCGAACCACCCGACACGTGGAGAGTGAAACGAAAGGCCGAACTAGTATCTGGGCCGCGAAGCGGCAACACTGAAGATGGGTCTGGTATGCTTGTTTCGGAGACACAGGAAATATCTATTTTGAAGGTCACAAGAGTTGTATCTGGGCCATCCTGTTGTCCCGTTAGGCGAAGTGTGCGAACGTTGAAAACAGCTAAAGAGAGAGAGATTGTTCATGCCTGAAAATGACTCTCTACTTCCCCAGTCTCCAAGTTATTGTCCTTACGGAGAGTTACAATTTCTCGGTCACGAATCATTGAGACTTCTCTTGTTCGGTTATAACTGGGATGTGAATAATGAAGGGTAGAGAGATAAGAAATGTTTCCCGAGGGACCACTGGAGACTTCTGGGCACATCATACTTCGCCGCTCCTCACACTGCAGAAACGGTTTTTCTTTAGAAACCTTAACCGGAGCCTTTGACTCAAACGTCTGACCCACAAGGTAATAGCGCATTAGCTCATCACAGGAAGGTGATCAAAGCACCCGTTAAAGAGACTTCTGGTCTGTCACGTGAGATCTGATCGTAGCACGCAGTCTATCTTGTGCTCGCTGACGCTTTGTTACCGATCCGCTTTTTGGATTCAGTCCTTAGCCCCATGCACCCAATGGAGCAAGCGAAACGTGGACGGGGCAGCAGATTCCAGAAAATTCCTGACCACAAGAATGTTTACAGTATTTATTAAAAATGGCCCTGATTACACGGGTTTCTTGCCCTTATTTTCGATGTATTTTTCCTGTTTGTGGTGATCTAATCAGCGACTGATATGTTTGACTAGTTACCATCGATCAACTTCAGTAGACAGCACCCCTGTCCGCAAAAATGTCTCAGGTACTAGGCACTTGTATGGTTCTGCAGCACAGGAGTTACCACCATGGTTGCTGGCTTTCCCTGGTACTGGAACGGGCCGTTGTGTCGTGCACTATATATCCCTCCCGCTGTATGCACGTGTATGAACGAAATCGAATAATTCAACTCACTACTGGAGATACTGATCCAAAATTTGCCTGTGTACGTTGAAGAACCACTGCAACCCCGATTTTGGCATCGCTAAATTAATTCACTGGAAGTTGTATGAGTGTCTTGCCTATACCGAGCGGAAGTCGTGAAACCACTATCGGCACTTAGAGACCTGACAGACAAATGAATGAGCAAGTGGGAATACAATATCAGCACGACGGAGAGATCAGCTCACGGTTGTCTCTCACGTGAGCCACTTAACTCCGAGTCGCGGGACACGCGTGAGTCGAACAAAGTGAATCTGTATGGATGGGTCAATAAGTCCAGTGGTAGCCGAGTGGTTTAAAGCGGCTGATTACCATCTCGAAGGTCCGGGGTTCGAATCTCTCCAGCCACCGATTACTTCAGTGGGAGACAGTAATCCATTGTAGCGTGGATCGTTACCACACTTCACCTATTGGGAACTTGTGTCGTTCTCCAATCCAAGTCCCAGGGTCTGGTTGCCGGTTTGTCCGTAGTATTGGAGTGGAGCTTTGTGACCATGGGGTATATGCCACTTCCGAAGCACTCATGCGCAAACATGCAATAAAAAATGTTTTCCAGTCGCCTTTGATTCCAGGACTTCGTTTTATCCGCACGGATTTCCGCCCTAACCTGCACATGTTCACGCTGGACCAGCTCTCAACCGCACACACTTTCCGATTAGCCCTAAGAAGTACGTGTTCAAGCGAGACCGGCAACTCTGTGAATTACCGATAAGATAAGCAAACATGCATCATTTGAGCAAACAAACACGACTGCGGAGGAAAACGTGGAGACCTATCACTTTGCACTACCTCCACCACAACCACCACCAAAAGCGAAAATACTTACGAGATCTGAATGCAATGCTCAATTGGACTACCACGCATTATAGGTGGAATGAACTGCTCGCCTTGCACAAACGAAACAACCGGTTTGTCAACCAGCCTCTGAAACCAATCATTTTCTGTCTATTGATTGCAAGTTCAAGAAATCTGGGAACGGGAAGTGGCTTTCCTGATGGGCATCCCCATCTAATAACGATGCCGCATTTTTGAATGGGGGACATGTGCGGAAAGTCGGAAAGTACAAGTTCGCCGAACGACCACTGCGATGGACAAAAGATGAACTAAAAAGAAAATAGAGCTACGAAGCTGGTAAAGAATATATATATATATATATATATATATATATATATATATATATATATATATATATATATATATATATATATAGAGAGAGAGAGAGAGAGAGAGAGAGAGAGAACGCCTAAGCGGGAGTCGAGTTCACCGTCAGGAGCACAGTTTGGAACAAGTGAGCAACATTTGCGCTCTTCTGGTCCGAACATCGCCAATATCTGAAAGTGTATCGTGGCGTACAGACCGTCACTTTCGATTTGTGCGGTTCCGTACCCGACTTTCATGAGTATCTCTTAGTAACCACTAATGAGTGAGAGACTGCGATGTTAATTGAGCATTTGTGTATATTCACCTACCAAAATCTAGCTCCAACCCAACACCTGATTGGAATTTGTTCCCGAAATGGGACTTGATAAACATTTTATTCTTGTTTTCTATTTACGTGGATTTCTTATGTGGCTGACTGACACCACTAGTTGCCGGCCAATGTCCCAAATCACGAAGACTGGGGCTGATCGAATCACAGTACAAGTACCTCCTAGGATTTGGGGGACGTAAAGGCCTTACAAAATCGAACGAAAATCAGTAAATTATGGGGGGGGGGGGGTTCTATCATTTTATGAAATAGGGTTGCCAAATATCTTTGTTTGATTCCATTTCGTGTTACTTGCTTTGTTGTTTGGGAAGACAAGGCGCGAAAAGCAAACGATGGCACAGAAATGGGTATATAAACTAACAAAAAATGGTTGCATTAATATCTACTTTAAACATACAGTGAAATCTATGAAAGAACTCGAAGCAAACGGACAGCACCGATATATTAACTTTAGTCACACATCGATGTTGTGCCACGGCGAGTGAATTGATGGAGTACTGGTTTTCATTTATGCAGTAGAAATATCTCGTCACATGGAAATATCAAAGTGATGAAAAATGTTATTACCTCGGTGAGTTCTCAAGTTAAAAAAAGGGTATCAGATCACTCACTCTGATCGAAAGCGAATATAAGCTGAACCCGTCCGGATGGTGTGGAATGCTGACGGCGAAACCATCCGACAACGTTGTGTGATCCCTCGGGCTCTGGAAGTGGACCATCATAATACTGTTTGTCCATCAGAAGTCCAAGACCACCGTGCAAGTAGGCACGACGATCAGCGGAGTTTGATAGTGTTTTAAAACCGGGCCATGTGGCCAGATCTGATGATCCAGGTGTATTAGTCCACCATCCATCGTAGCTGCTATCGTTCAAGGGTACATGTAATCGTGGATCCATTCGATACACATCACCCTCCGGGATAGTGTATTCAACCACACCATCTGAATAGAGGACCAAAGTACAACAAATCGTGGTCAGTGATGAAGTGAAATTCTATTTCTAAGGCGACTGAAAACAGAATGATTACGGAAACTCAAAGAAAACTGTCTGGATCATAAGTGAACTGATCTATTTCACGTTCACGATGAACAAGAGTAAAAGAGATGCGTATATTTCGCGTTCTAAATCTTATTTCTATTCTAGTAAGTTAGACAGAGCTGACTCGGTGCTTTACATCTCTCACTCTACTGCAATCTGTTTCATTTGTGGTTGTCTCTCGCCCAACTGGCGAGGCCGAAATAGGCTCGCACGATGATATATACAGAGAAGATTCACCCAATGTGCTCGGAATGCGTGTGTATGAGCTCGTTTAAATGACCAATCAACCTCAGATTAAAAAAATGATATCTGAAATGTTGCTAGCCAGTTTGCATGTGGATTTTAACTGATCATGAGGTGCTCATTCGGCGTCCGTCTATGTCTGTCTGTGTCTGTGTGTGTGTGTGTGCTCGACGAGCAATCCAGTGCCGGTACCAGAACTGGTCAAAGGGAGCAGCATGGTCACGCGTCAAACAAACACGGCAAATTGTTGTTAGCATACGAACTGGTCTTTGAAAGCAGCAAAAAATAACGAACAAAAAAGTGCAACATTAATCATGCGACCGGTACTACGTAGTTGCAGTAAAACCAGTACCATGGATTATTTTTGTGGTGCCACACACACACACACAAATCCTCGGGCCACCGGTGTCGTTGATGATCGTCCGCGAAGGGTACTGCATTGTAGCGTGACTGTCAGAACAGCGGACGCGATAACGACGGCACCGCCACCACAACAACAACAACAGCAACAACAACAGGCGTGCGCAACTGCCACGTTCGTAACGTACATGATGACAGCCACTTCCGACTTGAGACGCTGACTCACGTGTATGTGTGTGTGTGTATATCGACAATGAAAAACGCACCCAGGACCGGAGAGGATGGGAGCACTGATTTTCTCTCTGTGCTACGTGGCTTCGATGACATTGAGGTCACATTTTGCGGTGGTATGCGATGAGAAGG
This sequence comes from Fasciola hepatica, assembly GCA_948099385.1. Taxonomy (NCBI): domain Eukaryota; kingdom Metazoa; phylum Platyhelminthes; class Trematoda; order Plagiorchiida; family Fasciolidae; genus Fasciola; species Fasciola hepatica. The sequence goes on from CANUEZ040000040.1 coordinate 6,859,081, forward strand.
ATGAGGACATTGGTGACCAAAACCGCTTTATAAGCTCTCATGTGTGTGTGTGTGTGTGCCGGTAGGTCGGTTCGGGTGAGTCCAAGCTGGATAATGCGGACGTGTCGGGTGCGGTGACAGCGGCTTCACTGATTGGCACAAATCATACTCAGTCAACCTCACACACGCACACATACACACACACACACACTGTCGTATGATCCTTCAAAAGCGAGGATATACTTCAATAGGCAAAAGAACTGAGAAACCAGCCACAAGGATTGTGTACGAACGAACATATGAATAAATGAAGTGTGAACACTAAAAAGCGAGTGAACGAGCTTTGAAGCACTGTATGCGCCACAGTCAACCACGTGTGCATAGAGAAAGCTCACAGGACAAGAACTCAAAGGTCAATAGCAAGAACCAAAGGAGTAAAGGGCACACACACGCACACACGCACACACGCACACACGCACACACGCACACACGTTGTTGATCATCGATCAACAACGTGAAGTGATGATCGAGGCTTGGGGGACTGGCTGTATGTGCGCAACACTGAAAACAATAACTTAACGGTTCAGATAGTCACCTACGATAGCAATCAGTTATCAACATGGCTGTCCTTATTTGTGTCCGCTCGTATCGATGCGAATTTGTTTACTGTCGTTCTTGATGAGTGTATGACTGAATTGGGGCTTTGATGTTTGTGTTTCTGAATTTGTGTTACAACGGAAGCTTTGTGCTACCGATCACTAAGCAATTATGTACGTCTGAAGGACAAAACCATAGAAAGCACTAATTTCCGCGCTGTGGGCTCTCGCATGAGAACATGTGCTCCATCGGTTTTTCATCTTAGAGGAACCATGTGCCTCTGGCTGTTCATTTGGTGGCGAGATGAAGTTAAAAACCTGTTAACAATCGGCGGTCTAACGGTTAACCAATCAAGTGGATCAAGACGGATTCGTTAATAGTAACTGCATAAACTAACCCCATTGAAGAGAACAAGGTAAAGTGTCAGTGGTTAATTAACCAGAGGCGAAAAGGTGGTGAGACAGAGATACTGGCTTTGGTCAAAGTTCTCGATGAACGAGAGTTGAGACAAATTTTCCAGTTGAATTAGCACACGAGAGTAATAAGAAGAGCTTTAGGTACGTTCAGAAAAATTATTTAACCGTCAGTAAAGAGTTAAGGGGCTGGATTCAGAAACTGATATATAAACTCAGGCTATACACGATAGAAAGAATGCCTTAGAAGAAGAAGACTTTGCTAGAATACAGTGCGGAATATGAATGCATCGCATGCATAGGGAAAGCAGAGGTAATCGAATACTCTTTCCCTGAATGTCCCAGTTGGTTACTGATCTCTTTTTGTCACGTTATTTTGGCATAAGCAGATCACACAAATGAGCAATCTCACTTCACCCCCACCTTAAACTAACATCTGATTGGTCCGTTTTCAACTTTATTGGTATCCTGTCCTCTTGGTGCATCTGATCATAGACTCATTAGTTTCGCTGTTCCCGTTCCACTGCAGCCTTCATTCTGCTGTAATAACGCATGTCCTATTGGTCCACATCCATAGAATGACTTTATTTTTTTATATATCAAGATACCCTAACCTCGATATGACTGCTTCCTCGCCTGATCCATCCGAATCAGCATAAAACTAGACCATCCCCTTCTCCAACGCCCGTGGGAACATTGTTCCCCAGGATGGCTCCCGTACGCATGTTCTTGTGTCGTTAGACTGAGAAAAGCGTTTCGCAGGTGACGTTTATCCTCGAATTCTTTGTCCCACTGCTGTTATGTGCAAGCACGAACAATGTCTGCCAGTTCTTCTGAAGGCTACGGGTTAGCTTCTCTAGGCATAAAATTAATAAAGCAACATTTTGCTCATTTGAATTTGTTTTATTTAATCATATGCGGAGACGTATTCTCAAAGCATTTGTCCTTACTAAGTGAATCGCATATCCACTGATGAGAACCTTACAAAAAGCGGAACTGTCTGCAACCCCGTCAGCCTTCGACCCCGACTTGCCCATCAAGACCCCTTCTTTTCATTTTCTATTAGAATCATGATTTTTAATCTGGAAGTACTTTGATTGAACATCCCGGTTTCAACCGCTTTCCAGCAATCATAATGAAGAACCTCATAGCTGAGTTGGTCCCTATATAACGGCATCTTTTCCCCTGCTATATTCTGACATTTCCTCTCTACTTTAATTACGTTCACGCTTTCCCCGTCCTATAAAATGAAGTCTTCTGACTTCGGTAAACACTATCCCGTCTGTCCTTTTTTATTATTTCAAAATCCATGAAACTCAAAACCGCGGAGTTGCTTTGCCCACACCTAGAACGCAATGCTCTGCTGAGCAACAGCCAAAAGGCCATCACAGATCCACTGATGACCTGTCGCGGTATGCATTCTACGTCCGGTCTTTAATAGTCGGTGTTGTCTGGTTAAAGTCACGCATACTACTCGGACCACCATTCAACATTCCTCTCTTCCATGAACCCACTCCTGCTTGGTCTTGATCTTTCATCTCATCCAGTATTGACTGATCGATCGTGCTTCGTATTGATTAGCTTTATCTATTTGCTCGTGAAAGCCCATGAAGCCCAGCTATTTTACTTGCTTGTCCACTGACTAAATTGTTTGGCAGTTCGTGGTTCCCTCGCCGGCTGCGGTCTAATTGCATTTACATTCTTACAAATAAATAAAGTGCAACAATTAAGTTTTCTGTTGCTACTGAATGCGAATAGAACAACTGGGATCGCGGTCTTGAACTTGCATTACGTTGGATCTACTGCATCTCAACAATATGATCCCTACGGAGTTTCGGCCTCTGACCGGATCTGAAAAGATGGGTTGTTACAGAAAACTCATGGATTCGGATTAGTCACTGGTTTTACTTCGTGAGTTCAAGGCTTTCACCGGGACCGTTTAATTTAGGTCAGGCGATCTACAGGTACATTCAACTTATCAACCCTAACTCATTAATTTGGTACTTATAAACAGTATTTAAAAAGTTTCAAAGATGAATTGTCGTGCTATCTCAAATGGACAGACTGTTGGTTAGACGACTTAAGTGCCCTAGTTTTCAGCAGAATGGCACAATGAATGTACGATGATTAGGAATGAACGGTCACGGTTACAAGTGAGGATTTTCGTGAATCTTGCCTTTGCTTACCCATTTGGAGGCCACAAGACTAAGCATGTACATCTGCCTATGAATATATGCGCACATGTTTATATTTCTTCAATCCCTGATACGTGCGTGCATTCACTCGCGTCACGCAATGCAGATTTGAGATAACGCACCCTAACTTGGGCGTGATCTAGAACGACGCCTGACATTTGTTGAGGGAAAATGCGACTAACGGAGAGATAAATAGATGGATAAATAGATGCATAAGGGATACGTTGATGAGTATGAAGATAACCACGTTGGTATCGCCGGAGAGAACTAAGATGTGCCCAGTACTGGGACCATATAATCATCTCGCGGGCTTCGAATCTGTCCTACTCTGAAGAATGAAGCCTCTGGGTCGAATGGATGAGAAAGTCATTTCCACTGGGTGTCTACCCCCCTTCCCTCTATCGTGAACAATCCAGCAACAAGAATCAGGCATAGTAACAAAAGACGACAGACTTTCGCTCGTGTTGGAGACACGAGTTCTGTTGCGAAGACCGGGGCTCAAGCAACGTGCCAGGTGCAAGATTGCCCACATGGGCGGCGTCGCGGGTAGGCGGCGATGCTCGGCTATCCATGACTGTGTGTGTGTTTGTGTATGTTTGTGTGTGTGTGTGTGTGTATCTGTCATTGTACAATTACCAAGATCGCACCTTGCCTCTGGTTAGCAGGTGGGCATCCATCGTTTACGAGCTAACATGCAAACACATTTTGATGAAGCCGTATCTAGCCGAACGAATTCAACCATTTCACAAACTGAAAGCCATAGAGGTGCGCGATTATTTTTTAACACCATTTTGTGCTTGCTGCATGTAATTTGCGTTGCCCAAGTCACAACTTTATCTTAGCTATGACAATGTTGCCGACCATAGATGAAAAGAGAGAGAAATACAAGTACCCACATTGCATATTCAACTCATACTTGACAACGCTGTAATCATCTTCTGTGTCGGTCACAAATTCTAGTTGAATCTAACAAGCGAACAATCACACTGTCTTCATAAATACTTTCCACCGGAGCACAAAAGCTTTCCTGCCTCAAGAATTGTGAACCCTAGCAACCACAGAGCGCTCGCCGAAAGCTCGACTTCTAAATTCCGGCTTGCTCTTTCTGAAGCCGTGTTAATAGTACACGATTACATCAGGACCGTAAAAAGCAAATTATTTCTCATCCCTGAATATCGTATGATTCCATCCCTAGTGCTGTGATTCCCGGTCCATTTTTCTCGAAACTGAGCAGGGTGATCAGTCATTCAAGACACTGATCTCCTCTATATATATTACACATGTGGTATAGACTGCTTGAGTTGTTGTAGACACCCAGGGCTTACATTCAACTGCGTGGATCTCTGCGGCTTCCGTGCACTTGTAGGCTGGTTCGAAACACCACATAAAAGTCAAGACAGATTTTTCTTCGAATTTCAATTTTTCTGTTCGCAACATAAGAATCGGGACCCTTCGAAAAGTCGCGAATGACTATTGTCCATCCGCAAATTTTCTCCAACATCTGGCGTATGCTTATCCCCCAGTCTTCGAGCGCGAGTATTTTTCCTCCTTCAGGTTCCAAGATCTTTAAGTCTCGCGTCATCAGTGTTTTGATAAATGAGGTGTCGTTACTTCTAATCATAATGTATACTTCGATGGCAGATGGTTCACGAACCATGGGAGACATGAACACAGTGCGGTAGCACATGTCAAAGCATCATTGAACACTGAAAGTAAGACCTTAATGACAAAGGTCACTGTGTGTCACAAAGAGCTGATTGTTTTTTGTCATTCATCCTCAAGTTGGTTTATTATGTAACGCGCTCAAACAGATCGTCACACCCATCTTTTGCGGTGTAGGTGTTAAGCCTAGCTAACACGTTTACTTAGCTCTGGCTTATCCAGTTTGCTTTCTGTCTTTGTACATCATGCACGTGCAACCCCCACGGAAAGCACTGTATGCAGCGTACTACAAATAGCATTTCTCACTCTCCGGGGCACATTATCCGAAATAATTTATTGCCTGTCCCATTTTATTATAGCAACGGGTTGACAGATCAGCTTATCAAAACTGGTCGTTCTAAGTATTTCAGTTCAAAAAGATTCACAGAAGAACAGGTTGGATTCAATAGAATTTCGTGCACTATACCTGAGGAACCGCACGCTTCATGTCTTGAGAGTAAAAATAAATACACTTTCTGACCCAAGCAATCTTGTTGCATTATTCTACTCTTTGCAGATGTAAAGCATATTCAGGAAGTTGTTTTCACCCTGCGCAAATTTTACCGAGAGCCTTACAACACACACTAGCAATCATTCGAAAGCCGAATCATTTCCCCAAGACACACTTGTGTATGAGTGTTCTGGAAGAGGTATACCGCACAGCCCCAGAGGCCCACTTTACTACAACTTTTCTCGTGTAATCTTTGTATGACACTCATACTTCAAGACACCGGTGATAGATGAACAAGCTAATATGTTCACGTTAGGTCCTATACTTGACGGTAGAATTCGGATGGCTTTACTGCCTACTTTTGAGCGTCCATAGCTACGACAACACCATACGTTGCAGTTGGTCTCATCAATATGCAACCTCAAAGTTGTAGTACCTGATCGGTGCAGCCAATCGGCATATTCTGCTCGTTTAGATTTGACTGCATCTGAGTTTCGTTCCACTGGTTGAATAGTCAGCTTCCTAATTGAATAGTGGTACCCATCCAGCAATCGATCAATGGATGGCTTGCTGATTGTTGTACTTGGGAAATCCTTCTCCATCCTTTCCTTCAACTGCCTTTATGCGCTTATGGGGTTTTCGTCCACCATTTCACACAAATGCCTGGCAAACTCGTCGTTGAACTTCGTCTTGTAAGATCAAGGTATGAATGCCCTTTCCCTGTCTGTAGCTGCAATAACATGGCACGTTTTGATCTTGAAGTTGAGGTGTTTGGCAATGCCCCTTAAATCATCTCCCCTTCGTGCGCATTCGATTATCCTGCGTCGGCCTTCAGCCCTGGTGAAACGGTACAACTCTTTATTCTTACTCATATTGTTGCTCTCCATACTGTCATGTGATGCGTACGGTGCAAGGTAAAGTACGGCGAATACTATCACAAATGGCCGCGCTATGGTTATATCGCCTGACTGTCTCCGAACGAAATATCAACCAATCGACAATGACTTGCCCCATGCAAGCGTAAAATGTCACAAACAAGCAGTCCCGTAAGTAAAATCTGTAATGTAACAAACGGTACTCTGTTTTGCAATTCAAGTCATAGACAAATATCAGAACTGGATACGATGAAGCAGAATAAATGTTTGGTTCCTTAAACGTTTAGATAAGTGGATACACTAAAATTCCGAGAGCAGTACACACAGTTATCGTAAGTACACCCCGAATAATGTCACCAGTATATTAATCCAGCAACATTTGACATCATTACTATCATCGAAATTGCAACAGTAATAAGGGCTGTGCCACATAGTTCGACCATACGGGAACATCGTTCAAACCAACTCCAATCGATTTGCGATGCAACATTTGATACCATTACCACGTTCAACTGTGCAGCATATGATCGTCACACTTTCTTATTTGTCCCGTTAGCTTTGCAACACCAATCTTTGTAAAAAAATAGATTGTTCCAATATCTCTTGATGTCATTATATTCTGATGCTTTTGACCTGTCTGGCTTGCAGCGGCATGGCTAAAGGTTGTGCGTCAAGGCTAAAGAATGATGGGTCGTGGCTAAAGGATTGTGGGTCGTGGTTAAAGAATTGTAGGTGTTGACCAAAGCTTGATGGGAAAAGATGTAGTAGAGCTAATCTGCAACGGGACCCTTAGACTTGGAGTAGAGAACTACCCAAGGTTCCAATAGTTCATACGGACTAGCGACCCGGGCGACAGCGGATAATGGTCTACCACAGATTTAGTAATGTTTCGGCGATGGAAAGACCAAATTAATACGAAAGATGTGGAGGAAGAGTTACACGTCTTTTCTCGAGGTCAGATGCAGCAAAACCGACTGTCTCCTCAGTGTGTATGTGTGTGTGTGTGTGTGTGTGTGAGAGAGAGAGAGAGAGAGAGTTTCAACGGTCTGCTTTTCTGTCTGGTTTTCGGCGTTGCTCACGTTAGGCGAAACGGCAAATATCGCGTGCATGTCATGGGAACCACATTCGGTATATTTTATAATAACATTAATTGGAGCATATTGTACATACATACACTCAATAAACACTTTTCTTCAGAAATTTCCTTCCAGGAACACCGATTGGGGTTTAAAAAACTGAAGGGAAACACGAAATGCTATCCAACTAGTCGGAGTGACAAGCTATTCCGTAAGTTTAACCATTCTATATATTTTCATTTCTGTATGCTGATGTTATTCGGAGACCAGCATCAAAACTACTTGTACCGGATAATCGAAATGCATTCGCTAGCCCAAAGATATCTAGAGCAGTTTGCCGTCATTTACATAAACAGAGTGAAATCAGCTTGATTATCTAGTGCAAATCACATGACCACACTGGCCCATCAGATCGACGTCCGTCAGTGAGCGAGACATGACGGACGACTGAGGTTTGTGTCATTTTTGTACGGAAACCGTGTGGGAAGATAGATGGTCATGACGGCCAATCAACTGTTAGATAGGCCTGGGGCCAGCTGACCAATGAAATCCTCTATACGGATGCGAAAACCAACTGCTGTGTTCGGTTCTCAAATTAAACTGAGTTTCCCAAATATGTGATAATTTCCCAAAACTATATGACAATTACACAAATCGATTTGATAGTTTTTCAAATCAAGCAGAATAGAAGTAGATCACCCAGATCTTATCGGCAGTGCATAATATAACCATCTACTGCAAGCAGCCACGAAAAAAGATAAACAACGGTTAGGATGTGGCACATCCTGGAGGTTCTAGATCTGATCAACATCAAATTTCAAATCGGTGAATTTAGTGGCGGAAATTCTGGAATATGTCAGTTTCACAGACCATTTGAGTGTGATTAGAAAAGTAACGTAAAACTCGGAGGGCTTCCTTCGCGGATTGGAGAGATAGAAGAATCCCAGTTCGATTTCACGAGTAGGAGGAATTCTATGACTTCTTCAGCGGACTTACATAAAAGGTAAACAAATAAAGTAAGGATGCACATACCGTCAAAAGCTTCACCGTATACCGCCAAACGAAGACACATCAATCGGGGTTCCAGTTCGTTGTACGGATAGAGGCGAAATCGTTTTGCCACTATTGGTGGATCAAGTCGGGTGGCCACTGTCAACGCATTGTGGTTTGCGTGGAGTAACTGAAGCGAGTGAAGAGATAATCAGAATATCAGTTTTGTTAGTGAGTCAAACTGAGACATCAATATTTTCCGCTTCGAACACTTTCTGCTCAGCTGCGGTCAAAGTTCTCAGGGGAAAGAGAAATATGATTTTAAGCATTTGAACGTTTGCGTAGCATAATCAGTGGAGTTGACGACCCAGTTCCAACTCAGTTAATCATGGGCAACAAAAGACTTACTACTTTCATCATTTACAGCTTACGTACAAGCCATACCCGCTTCACCTGAAATTGATCACAGTTAGATCCGTTTATCAACCGCGAAAGTCATGGCGTATTCCGCTAGCCCGCTAAGAGGATGCGACTATTGTCTGCCATACACCGCCACTCATGGTAGTCATCCAGTTGCATTCGGTGCTAACATTACGTGAACAATAAAATAGCCCGATGCATCACTTACTAGTAATCGCCTTCTCATCTAACTGCAATGAAGATTCTGTTCGTCTCCGTACAAGTGATATGATTGTTAAGCTCGGGGTCGCATCCTGCTTCTGCCGCCGGTCATTCCCCCTCCCCAAATGACAGCCTCCAATTGGCCGCGTCTCCTGTCCTAAAGTATTGTACATTTATTACATAGGAAAAGGAGGTAAATCAAAAGATAAGAACGACGAAGATGAAAAACGCACCTTATCCACCTCAATTAATTAATCCACTCCTCCGGCTTCTTCCTGTTACTACAACAACCTTTGCTGCCTTGCTTTACCTACTACCAGGAAGGTCCTGTAGACACTATGTTCTCTGAATATACACAGACCACTCGGGTCTGACGGTGGTCCACCCAAAGTCCCTAGAGTATGTACTCCGGAAATGGCCCCCTTTTACGCCATTTTTTCTATCTCTTGCTGCGTCTACCCTACCTTCTCCTGTCTTACCACCCACCCTTCCACTATCATTCTTCCTACAGAAGCAGTAACAACAAGCTGGTTCTGATATGAATGTCCCCCAAAACTCCTCCTTACAGTACCTTTTGGGATGTAGGATTAACCGTTCTACTGTAAATAACTTAGTGTGTGATAAGTAGAACCTAAATTCCTATTAGCGATAAAGTGGTACATCTATGAGTAATCCCTCTGGTGAAACACTGTCACGGACAGTCAACTTACGTGGCGTACAGTGCTCTTTTGTTAGTTAGTCTGCAAGTAAACGAGTGTAGTCGATGGACGCCTTTGGATAACAGCTGACGTTCCGACCTACGATTGTCATAGCTGTGAACTAAATGTCTTTGGATCCATTTGACAGCCTTTAGTCAATGTCTTCTCCACAAAAATATGGTTTTATTTTTGCATTCTATATATTTTGGGTGAAATGAAGAATTAAAAATCATGCATGCTCACAGCTCTGGAGTCAGCTTTCCTCGGTGTTTTTTATATGAACACGAAGTAGAAAGGTGTACCATGTCAAAATGGAGTTGTAAACTAGCATTCTTTTCGACGATTCCATTCACGAGTCCCTACAAACCTCATTTATATTGGAAACAAAACCACTAGAAGAGTTACAAAAGTGTCTTGCCCAGTTTGTATTGAGAAATAGGCGTGGGATGAGGTCGATGAGTCAACTTCCGCCAGGAGGCACTCGTACGAATGACCGGATTATGTAACGAGTGATAACTAGATTACGTCACCGCTACTTTCCCGGTAGAGCCGAGTTACAAAGGGAAATTTGCTCAAGACGAGGGGTTATAAATGATAGGTCACAAATTTGTACAGTTCAATTAAGACACCCCCATTTTTCACGCTACTTAAACAGGGGTTAGGTGAAAGTGAACTCGGCTGGATCCATCAGAATTGGCCATCGAAACCCCGTTCCTTCAATCAATCATTCATTTGTTCAACCATCTAGCCGCTCGTCCACTCACACGTATAGGAACATATAATCACGAACAAACAAATATGAATCAAACGTGCACCCGACTTTGCACAGACATACACACATTGCACAATGCGCATCACAGCACACTGACTGAGTAGGTTCCCGCTCGGATGAGAAATTTGGTGCAGCTTTCCCGATGCTTTCTTTTGACTGTCTGCGCGGACAGTGTGTATGCGGGCATGCTATCATTGACCAGTACATTTGACTCCTCGGAACTGCACGAACACACTGGACGAAATGAGCTGCCCATAATTCATGTCTTCGTGAACACGCGCATCGGGGGCCAGCGAGTCCGTTGTGCACAAGTTCCCGTTCGGTAATTCGTTTTTCGCACTAATTAGGCAAAGAAATTCAGTCGGGCCTGAGAGAAAACCGGATGGATGACCTTTCCTTTCGTTCTGACACACACACACACAGACAGACACACACACACACACACATATACAAGCGTGATTTTCACCAAGTGCAATTCGAGATGGAGAAAATTCACTTGATTTATCACATGAAAATGACAAGGCAAAGGAGGGGGAATTAGGAATGGCTCAGCTAGAGTACCATTGGTTGCTGGTAGATACACAGTATTTTAAACCGGTTTGTCTAGTCTCCTCGCTAGCAGTGCTGCTGAAGGTAAGTCGAGCAGAAGGGATACAGGGATGGTGTCAGTTAATGATGTCAGCCGTTCCCATCTACATGCACGGGCTGTGGACTGAGCATTGATTGGACGAAGAACCACCTGGCTAAAGTCGAATGCCGACCTCGTGACCTCAGTACCATGACATCTGACATCTGAGGAGGCCATAGTTAATTGACCGATACTGATTAAGCTCTCTGCCTTTGAATAAGGTTTTCCCATAATGAGAGGCAGCCACTCTCAAAAGGATGGCCTAAATCCAGAATTCATTAATGCCAGTGGAATCCGGTGTACACAGTTTGCACCTACGCATGACTAAGGGCGACTGAGGGACGAAAACACTAGGAAGTTGTTCCGTTCACATGTTTCGTGTCTCGTGCCAGTTTTATCGCTTCCCGCTTTGATCTAACACTCACATGAGTCGTAGTCTCCAGGGTACGAAAAACTGAGTGCTGATTTTTTGCGATGAGAGAGAGAGACGGTAAATTCCGAAATCAGAAACAACGACGTGGTAACACTTCAAGAAGAAGTGTCTGAAAAGAATGGGTCTTTCCAAATAAATCAAATGAATCATCAGTCTATCAGACGTGGTCAGCTGGTCTTTGCTCGAGACGTGCTTTCCTCAACTTTGTCGCATACTGCAAAAAAGATGTTCGTAGACACTGGTAACGTGCTTGTCAGTTTGCTTCTGGCCCGCGAACTGGACAAAATACGCCGAAGCTTTTGCGAAGGTATGGAACCAAACTCTTTGTGCTAATTCGTCTCATCATTATCAGCTGTACCGTCGATTGGATTGATCCTGTTGTTATGCATCATAATCCTCACTTGAACTGGAACCCACACACACACACGGACGTAGTACGGCATGCACTGTTCAGCTGAGTTACGAGGCAACACGAGGGGGCTTCATACATGCGTGAAGTCCAATCTCATGGAGGTCGGTAACTTCCAACACTGAGATCTGTTCAGCATTTGCTAAAATGTAACAACTATTTCAGTCTCAATACCTTGCCATTCCCTGCTTTATGGATTTGGTAAATCCAAGCGGAAGGATTAACTGAGGTTCCCATTCTTCCGTCCAAGACCAACGGTCTGAAAAGTATCACGAACGAACGATATGCAAGCACCAAACGGAAAGGGGACTTTTCGAAACAGATTGTTCGCAACTGTGGTTTTAGTACTAAAGAGTCAGCCGTCAGGGTCAGAGCTATATTCCTTAAAAAGCATCTTATTTCCTTGGCGTTGTTGCCGATCTTTAATAAACAAGAAACCACTGAAGCGTAATTTGAACGTATTGCCAGTAAGGTGCGAAGAGTTCTGATGCTTTACTTTAAACTACTTTGTGAAAACTAAGGCATACAATTACCATGATGCAATTAAGAAAACATATGACGGGTAGGAGCGACAAGATGCCATCACAATCACGGTTAGATTGTTCCTTTCCGGATTTCACTCCGAATTGAGAGCGCAGTGCAGAGGGTAAGTCATATCAACCATGTACTGACAAGCGGACCTGGCAACCACGACACTGAGACTTGTAGTGGAGAGTGACGTGAAATCCCGAAGGCGTCATTTGTGTATTGTGCTGTCACAGCACTCACTCTCTACCACCGGCCAACGGTGACCGGATCCAAAACCTATTAACTCGCAGTTGACGGTCAGAGACCTATGTCGAATGTAATTTTTAAAGGAAACCGCCCGTGGGAACGACATTTCCCATTGGTGACATATTTCTGCTCTGCATCAATCCTCAACATCCAACAATAACTACGCTGCCCCCGCGGGAAAAGTGCTACTGCGGCAAAAATAAATTGATTGGTTCAGCTGATGTTCAGTTTACGGTATTCGAAAAAATTCGCTGAAAACTCAAAGTTCGGACTGTCCTCACCTTTGTGCCGTTTCGCATCCGATAGTCGTACCACCGTTGACCATCTTGCCGCTGATACCGAATAAGGAAGCTGGGTACAAATGCATTCTGGTGTGTGTGTGTGTGTGTGTGTGAGAGAGAGAGAGAGAGAGAGAGGGAGGGAGAGAGAGAGAGAGAAACAGGATGAAGATACCGTTGGAGCGACATCAATATTCATCGAAAAAAGACACTCGGTAACTATACCAAATTGAGGGAGAATTCGGCCCACATAATCAGATCATAATTATCCACGTGAAATTTCATCCAAATAATCGTCCTCGGAGACACCAGTCTTGTCTTAATCGTGACCCACTGGCAGTGTTCGAAAAACAGTAATCTAATAACAGACAGCGTGCGCACACTTACTGGCCCATTCGAAGTTTAGTCGGAAAGTAGTAGAAGAAGGAGCAGAAGAAGAGGAAGAAGAACAAGAAGGAGGAGAAAGACGGAGAACACGATGACACTGGTGTGGGGCACAAAAACAACTCACATTTTATGACCGACTAGCGGGAGTACAGAAATCATGACTATCATGGTAACTAAGGCGAGCAAGCCAGACTAGGCCTTGTGTGTACTCCGTCCTATCCAAACAACACAGACGGTCCCCAAGGTCAATTCGAGGATAGATACATGGATGGGGAGTGGGGAATAATGCATCAAACATGTAACAAATTGGAATAAAACTGTCTCCGTGACCTTACCACATTCGTGTACATAGAAACTGGCCGTTGACGAATGCAAACAACAGTGCTGCCTAACTTTCTTCCTGACAAGCATGTATGTTAGGACTCCAGCACACAATAATGCATACACACACACACACACACACACAACTTACTCTCATGGTGCCTACGAAGACACACTTGAGCAGAGTTGACTGTGTTCTGGTGACTTTCTGCTGTCAATTTGGGGCTACGCATAATTGCCTACATACAAGGTCTCCCGGACGAGAAGTGCATATCACAATTATTCACCCACATGTAGACTGGCAATGGGAGCTGAATTCAGTAACGGAAAAGTCAGAGGTCAGTTTGTAAAGAATGGACAAACAGACCACCGGAGACAATGATATCCATGGAACAAATCAATCTATCCTAACTCATGGGTGGTCGAATGTGTTAGGATGGAATAGTATACTACCATGCATGAAAAGGGTGCCAAAATGGAAACACGTAAGCACAAACACATATAAAGACGGAATCGAAACTATCCGTTTTCCAGGAGATCACACAAGTTGGTGGTGATCGAACGGATACCCAGGTGGGATCATCTAGGAACCTGACAGAGCGATGATTGAAAGAATGGAGGGCATACAGATCAGGTCAATGCTTTATGAACCCAGCAGTGAATACGCAGCTACTACTCCGAAACAAATACAATGCAAGTAGATTGTAAGTGTTCAAGAAGAAAATATGTCCCATAGCCCATTTTTCAGTGCGCTGGGGCCAGTTTTACTGTTTATAAGGAATCTGCCAAGATGGGGAATTGTGGAAGATTTGCAGGTTTTGGAGTGAGCAAACAAATCGGAACCCAGTGGATGATGTTACACACTGATGAAGATCTGGATAAAGTTTGACCTGACTGATTGGACAGTATCTTTGAAGAAAACTTCTTTCTTTTATTCACTTCCTTTTTTCACGTGGCAATAGTAAAATGTCTCACATAAGCAAGTCATAGTCTATTTAAGAGGGTCCATTGGGCAAAGTGATCGGTGATGGCGCGGAGACCTGAACCCGGAACAGAAGAGCTTATAGTTAGCTGTGCTGACCGACTGACCGACTGCGGGCCAGACAGGTGTTAAGAGGCACTGGAATATAATACGTTGGATGAACTTGCCAATACCAGAAGGATGCATGGGAGAAGTGGTAATCAGTTCGAGGTCTTCAACCGGCAAACCAGGGATAATGACAGAGGAAGCATAAGACCGGTGAAAGACATGAAATTACAAAACGTCGAAGTGAAACGGAGTGGAAAAAGACTTCAACCGCCACGCATACAAGGTTAGTTGTCAGATTTTCCGAATAACCATAGTAACTTGGTCAGACCTGGAGACATTGGTTGATACTAACCTGGAGGTATTAGGCGGATGATGTTCTTGCATGTATTAAGAGTCCGTCTACTCTGAAGCTTGAACTGGTTTTTTCAATGGGAAACAAAATGTGGGAGCAATTGGATAGGTTCAGTTTTGAGTTCAGTGACTCTCAGTTGCAGATGTGACTAAAGAGGGCTTTTGGGATAGGGCTTACAGAAGATAACATCAACAGTATGCATAGAAACCACATGTTCGTTATACACATAAATCAAAAGGAATTAAAGCGGGAAGTAGGAAAGACGATAGAGAAACACGCGGGTAGTGATTTGATTGAATTCAGACTAGGGAATTCGTATTCATTTGGTAATGGGCACGAGGTTGTTCCTACTTTGTGACGAGAAAAAGTGTACCGAATGAAGCTGAAATCTTCTGTATCATAATAAGGAAAATGTATTAACTGCTGGGGTAAGCGAATTTATTCGTTATGCTGAACACGGAAGAGCTTTAGAAGAGGTTTAGAAGAGCTGTTAGTTTATCATACTCTTAGGAACGCCAACCAGATGTGCCAGGTCTTAGGGTAACAGATGAACCGCTAACGGTTTGCTTTATATAACCAATAAACGATACAACTTTGACCATGGACTTCTTCCTATAGCAGATCCTAAATGAACAAATAACGCCAATCGCTCTCATGTACATCATCTTGTTAGGGCGGATTGGAACAGCTTAATATAATGGACAATATCCAGGACCGGCTGGAGATCTAAATTCCCATGAATTGGTAATATCAGTGGAGCACTTCTAAACTCTTCAGTTGGCCTCTGTAAGGGAATAATTCCGTTGATAACAATGATTTGTATGTGGCTTCTAGTGAAGTTGTCTCCAGATTCAGAAACCTCTTGTTCTAAAGTCAAAAGTTAGGGCAAAAGTTAAAAACAGAACAAAATGTTGTCTTTAGCTGATTATGCTCCAGTTAGATCTCTCAACCGATATGGTTTTCCGCAACTGTGTTCAGCTCGACACCCGAACAAGTGAATGGTACTTTCCAATTGATCGATTTACTTTCCAGACACGTTGTCAAATGTTTATCAAACTGAACCATCGAATTTTTGAGCATAATTCATATGGATGAACGAGGTTAACCTACCGACCCCGGTTCGATGAAACCATGAGATGACAAAAATGTAGCTAAAAATTTAAAGATCAATCCGATAACCCATTGTTATGATGACCTTTGCTCAGGTGTACTTCACAAATGTCGTTAAAGTTTGACTCTACCAGAATTTCTAACGGGATGACGTCAGTGACTAACACGTGGATTGGATACGTGAAGTAAGGCCGAAAGAGATGAAGAGAACTGATAATCACGTAACGGACGAATATGAAGTGAGTTGTATTCAAAAGGGGGGGGGTGAACTAGACTGTTACCAGTGGAACACGATACACAAACGTTGGGTGTGCATAAGTGATGCTTGATACTAATGCTTAAAGAAAAGCTCCGAAATGAATGTCCACTAGACCGGTTATGAGGAGTTACAATTGTTTGGCGAAGTAGCTCCCATTCTAAAGATAAAATCTGTACACGACACCGAAGCAGAGATTCTAAATGTTGGTATCCACAGGTTTATGGTACTTTTGTTGCCCTAAAGAGTTCTGTACGAGAACTAAGACAACTTCGGTTAAAGGTCCATCGTTTTCGTCCACAACGCATCTTCTATGACGGTTATCGTGAATTCAACTAGAAATCCCAGCTATTTTACCCCGAAATCTCAAGGCTCTGCTCATCCACTAAACATTTGAGCCATGTAGTACATAACAGAAGTCCTTCACATGCCAGGTACTTACACTGGTTGAACAAATGACGTCTCTTTTGACGCGCTTGTAGCTGTTCATCGGACCTGGTGATGAACAGAGTGGCAGAAAGATCCATACAATCTCCAGATCACGCTTCTTCTCCTGCGCTACTTTCAAAAATGTGATGGGTACCGTAGAAGACGGTTTTGAATGTGCTCCAGAAAGGTGACACTCTGAACTTTTCATAGTTGGTAAAACAGAATCTAAGGTATTCAGCTTTTGTATTTGTCTACAAGGAAATCGATAATAATTTGAACTGATCAGGACGAACCATCCGGTCAGATACTGACCTATATTGCACCAGGTCTTTGACCTTTGAAGGTCAGACATTTTTCAAAAGGTTTTATCCATATCGATCAACGTTTAATTCCGTCCGTTCAAAATGACAACAAAAACTCATGGTTTATGCGTTCTGTGTATGCTGAAGAACCGGATCACTTACGTTAAGTGCAGTCTAAGTTATTCATGCAAAACGAATATGAGGTGACGACGCAGCCCTCGTATTGGTCACATCATTCTATCTCAATGCAGATTCCCCAATACGCGGTAGACACCGGAGTCTTCGAAGATGGCGAAGTGGTGGAAGTGCAAGACCCGTGAAAAAGTAGGTATTCGAACGAAGCTTTGAAGGTATACCAACTTGCTTGTGGAGTATGGGTATGGTATTTATATTTGATCAGACATTCGCGTAGACAGACGTCTGCATTTCAGTCAACAAAAACTTTTGGCAGCGCTTCGAATCAAGGGGATGAAAAACAGAACCATTGCATATCAAGATTGCCAGGAAATTCGGCCAATATGCGTACCCGGTTGGTGAGGATCCGGGCCAGATATGGAGCAGGAGTTTTTGTGGATCTTAATGCGAGAGGGTTTCGGATCGAAAAGTCTAACGAGTAGAAACGAGAGGGTTGCTCTCGGATAGATCTGTGTCAAAAACGTCGGTGCTGTCTGCAAGGATTTTGTGAACGAACTTTTCACACGTGGCCCGGTGTTGTTCGCACTACTTAGCAGATAGCTCAGTTAGAGGTATGAATTAGATCCAACTGATAACAGATAGATCTCCACAAAGAATTTTAAAATTTTTCTTCAGTAGGCCAGCAGAAATAACAGGGGAACAGTAAAGTAGAACAGGAAAAACGATCATAGACGAAAAGCAAAGTAGCACTCTGTTTGACATTAAAATGTCTACTCTATCGGATTTGGTAAGATAGCAGGCTAGTTTCTTCACACAGTGTGAAACTTGAGATACCCGCTTCAGATTTGTATCGATAGTGATTCCTAAGCATTCGACAGAACCCACTCAGGCCAGTGGTTCTGCGGAAATGGCAGATGGATCACAAGGATAAGCCGATCAGAAAAAGGGTAAATTTGCACTCAAAGCATTTGGACAATTTCCAGTTGAACCGGATCGAACTGGGAAATCGCGCATATTGGACAGATTACTAGAAAAGTTATTGAAATCTTAGGTTACAGAAACACCTTGCCAAACAACCACATCATCGGCATATTCAAATACAAGTACCGCAGAAATGGATGAAAGATCACTAACGTAGAGGGAAGATAAATACGGAGAAACGAGAGCTCAGCATATGAAAATATAATGAAAGCTAGGTAGTTGTGACTCTTTCCTTCTATGAGTGCTATCTCATGTTACAGAACAGGTTCTGTATTCAGACTAAAAAGACTTGCCGTTAATATCACTGCAAAACAAAATTATTCTCATGACTTGTCTACATGTTGAGAAACACTGAGTTATACGGGGGACCGCATAAGAAATTGAAACACCAAAAAATGTGACCACAGTTTGACCACGTATTATGATGATGGGCAGGGACGGGAACGGGAGTGGGATGGGGGTGAGGGGGACTCACGACCGACTGCTTTCAGGAGGACATGAAGATACACCAATAAGACCCAACAACGATGGCGACAAGATGTGTAAGTTTGCCAGTGTCACAACAACTCACCGTGAGTGAGCATAGCTGTCGGCCGTGGATGAAAGTGAAGTCGGACCACGTGATCCGAATTTCGCAAACTCATTGATGGACATAAACATGTCCAAAAGTGGCACATAATTATCAACCTAGTAAGACCACAATCAACAGGCGAATGTCGTGCACAATAGCCAAAGTGTAAAGCATACCGTAACAACCACCTATTATTTTAGGTAGATCTTTGAAAGAATTAACTCTCCCGTTGACATAACAGAGCAAAACAAACCATGAATAGACACCTCATATGTTTTGGAAATGTACCCTCTTCTTTTCGTTTTCATTTGCAAAAGCACGGGTGGAAAACATATCTTTTCAGCATTCAAGTGGGAAGTAGAAATAAGATATCATATCGAAGGGAGAAAGTGAAGAATAGAAAGCGAAATGGGATATTCGTCACCCGAGAGAACAATGAGCTGAACTAGTCTGATACCACAGAATGGAGCACAAAACTTGATAATGCAATTCCCGATTGAGAGAACAAAAACAATGCGAATCGGACACGACTTGTTGCAAGAGATTAGCTAGTGCTTTTCATGGATACTGATGGCGTAGTAGAGATTGCACCTCTGATGATCCGCTCATGAGAAGGGTGGACATCTTTTGGAGATATGTTGATGCTTTTGTCCATATCGGGAACAAATAAGGTGTGAAGAGGTTTTCGTGAATAAGGTGAAGCTGATCTATTCTAATTTATGAAATCTAAAAGCCCTCAAAATTTCAGCGCCTCAATCCCTGGATGAGTTTTGTTCGACTGTCCCCCCGGACACGACGACTTGATCTCTTCCTCGTTCACACACAGTGTAAATGGTAGTTTTTTTTTATAACTAAAATAGCCATACGGATAGACGAGAATAGAAAACATTTTAGACATATCAAACCCGTTGTTAGTGTCAGCTTCAACACCGTTTGTTCACCCTTTTTGGGGAGGGTGGAGTCCTCTTAGTGGGGTTCTCTTCTGTGTGGGACCGAAAGAAATAAGCCAGCAGACAAATAGGGTGTTCACTTGAGGTAATGGGAAATCCGCTCGCAGTTTTTTGCACCCAAACTTTCAACGCCATGAACCGGAATGGAATAGGCGAACAGATGCTCTGCTACCTAATATTGACTTGCTTGTACAAAGCGTAAACAGCACTTGTCCCTGTGTTAGATTGCACATAAATCAACACTTGCCGGCTCCTTGTAACGATTGCACAAATGACGATGGAGATGACAGTGAAATAACTGGGACATCAATGTACTCGTCTTTGTCTCGAAAAACGGAAGAGGACTGGGTGACAACTCGTCCTAGTCCGAATTTACATGGTTAATTCGATGGTGCCGATTTACCTGACGCGTTCGCTGTTGTGGTGATAAGCTGAGTAGATTGAAGGATGCCGAATAACGAGAACAGAGGGCGAGTTACTGTATGACTGTCCGCCTGCCTGTCAGCCCCCCCCCCCAGTCTGTCTGACTGATTGACCGACGGAATGTTTGTTTACACTCACATAAAAACTTACAGGATCACTGTAACTCATACACACCACCGTCATTGTGCAGAGAGAGAGAGGCCTCAAAGCCTTCCTTGCCATAGGTTTAGTAAAAATCAAATCTGTTTGACAGAATAAACCCACTCTGATGTTCACAATCCCTGTAGTAGATCCGTCTACCGATTAGCCGACAAGTTTAACCCACTGACAGACGGGAACGAAGTTCAAACAAACAAGGTCCATACTGAGTGGTGTTAGCTGGGTACGAGTCATGGAGAAAACGATGACAGAGGAATTAGTGCGACTTTTAGTGACGCACGAACACCATATTTACTGTACCCTCATCCTAAGCTGGCGGCACATTAGTGCTCAAAACTGCATCTTTAGGGTGTGGGATACACAAAGTTTGCTGAGATGAGCAAGCATCTACTCGCCAATCACTCACTCTGTCGTTCTGTCTTGGTAACGCGCCACACATGTTAACTGTTTTGAAGTGGTGAGAGTGCCGACATGAAGTGTCACAAGGATTCGCATCGCGTGTCTTTGTTTGTGTGAACATAGCGGACGAAGAATAGTGTCGCTCGGACACTTTTTGGTGGGACTGAAACCGAACGGTCAGTCGAAACCACTGGACCTCGTCCCCCAAGTAGGGAAAGCGAGGAGCAAAATGGGTGCCAGAGACCAAGGAAGAACCAAAGCACGTGCAACAAACTCAGCTCAATTAATGATGTTTTCCGACTGAATGAATGTTTCATGTTACGCTCGCCCACTTTCCATATCCAGTGATGACTGACGCGATGTGGCACAAAACCCGAACGGTATACATGCTAGTCAACCACCGCATGTGTTGATAACGTTCGAAGTGATACACTAAGTGTACTTTGTGGTGGTGTCAGAACCTTCTGTAAGAGGAGGTCAAACTAACCGAAGCGATTCGCGATACCTCTTTTTGACTCAATGATCTCTATCGCCATCACACAGGTTGAATAGTTAACTTTCTGTTGATTGTCCTAATGGCACGCCGAACATCAGTCCTGCACTCAGTCACGTCAGCTATATGAGACAATACTTAATCAGCACCAAACGGTTATCTGGATCTCGGTGAATGAGACCTAAGTAACGGTTGGTCGGATCTTTTTATCGTTTGTTATCTGATTCTCTCCTATTGTGTAATAATTGAACAACATTTCACGAAACAGTTTGCACCAATTAGGGGCTGTCAACGGGAGAAAGTGACTGGCTGCTGCGGCGGCCATTTCGGAACCTGAGTCTGAATTCCACCATTAATACCATTTGACCAACGCCTTGTCTATGATTGGGGGCCTCATGACCACGCATACATTTGAACATACGTGTTCTTCAGTGCGCAGCTGTCATCGAGGGTAACAACTACCAACAATCCGTTTCAGCCAAAACAATAAGCAAGTAAAATGCACCTATCAGTTAACTCCCAGTAGAAATTCTTTACACTAGGTCAGACCAGTGGTATGATGAATAAAGCGGAGCCTTTGGTGACCGCCTCTCTGATTCCAGCACAAACATCTTCAGATACGATAGACATTAGGGTCCGTGAAGATGATTAAATGGTAGTTCATCGAAACTGTCGATAAGTGGAGTTTATGATAAAAATGAGCCCCTAATCATGGAAGATTTTCCAGCGAATACGACAAGGTAACTTTGGTAGTGAAATCGAGTTGAAAGGGGATTTATCGTGAATTCGTCTCTGTATGCAAGGAGTTGAGTAAGAGCTGTGATCCACTCGATCTTCTACTGATCAGCGGAATTTGCGTCACAGTAATGCCACTTACGTGCAACTGCATGAATTCCGTTGCCGTTTGACGTGGTAGACGAGATAGGGAAGACCGTGATTAGGAGTTTAATCCGATTGGACGGTGGTGGGCGAGTACTTTAGAGTGTTTACTTTCCAACGTCTAGGTCAAATGTTCCATTCTCAACACTGCAGGTCAGTTTGGTAGTGGAGGTTATCCACCGTGGTCAGGCTGATTACCGTGAATGACCTATTGTGGCTTCATGTGGTTCTCCACTTCCAGTCTCAGGGTCTTGTTGTCGGCTATACCTAATTGTGCAATGACCTTTTGAGGCTATGGAGTGTATCCCCTCCCCTACACTCATGAACAATGATGTAAATATTAGTGGTACCTCGAACAATCTGAAGGATAGGAAAACTTCCTTCAGTCAGCTGTGTTTTGTCCAATGGACAAATTCGGCCAGTGGAAATTCATGAAAAATTTATGCCTAACATCTATCCCGGGAAGCAGCGGGGGACCAGTTGTTCGCTCTATTCTGAGCGAGACCGCATCACACATTTTTCCGTCTGTCAGGAAAAATTCTTGTCATAAACGTTGTGTCGAACTTTCGCCAAGCTTGAGTAGGTCGGAATTAGAAAGAAACCTTTTTTGACAGCATGATAGCAGCTGGGAGAAACGAACATTTGATGAAGGTCATTTCAACACGTCTCGTCGAGTAGGTCGACGTTTCTCTAGAATGCAACAAGACATAGTCTTTTGTCTATCAATGAGAAGTGAATGCGTTATCGTCCAGTACTAGCCAATAGACAGAAGGGATCGGTATTTATGGAAATAAATGGAAGAGCACCAGTTAGAAATACAGCAAAAAATAAAACAAGCATTTATATAATGACTTCCCCCGCGGGGTTCCTCACAGTTGCTTGGTTGGGCCATTTTGAAATATAAGAAATTTGTTGCTTTAGCATCTCGTCTGTCCATCACCATTTTTGGCTACGAATTCCGTTCACAAGTTGCTCCCATTTAAGACCGATAAGTCAACATTTTTAGGAAAATAAAAGTGTAAAACTTTTAAAAATTTAGATTTTCTGCCTTTCTGTTGATTCCTACATACTAGATTGCAGGGTCGGTGAACGGTCTTTCTTTTACTTTCGAAACATACTGTTTGTCAGACAGAGGAGTTTATCCAGCGTCCTTTACTCCAGTTACAAAAAAAGTTCCAAGACAACTGAGTAAACGATCTCTATCCTTATCAAACTCAAAGTTTCCTCATGAGAATAACTTGCCACTGCTTTGTTTGTTAAATACTGAATCGTTGAAGGACAACGGATTCGTGTGGTACTGGAAAGCACAAGTTTGACGAATTTTTGGCAGTGGATTAGTCTTGGCTGCTCTGGCTGGTGCTGAAACTATAGGCCATTTAATATTCGATTGCCGGCGAACAATCCCGTGACATTCAATAGAGCAGTCACTGCCGTCGACTTTCAGATCAGTACACAAAAGCACACCTGCTTCACAGTCTACATTTGTCCATTTCTCCTCATCATCACTCATTCTACCCGCGGGCACATCAACAGTCTCGTTAGTACTCCAGCTCACGTGGGGCTGCCGTCGATGGGCATGGCTTATTGTCATACAGAAAGTTAATAAATAATGCACATAGGCAATCAGTAGAAAACACTTTGGTACTGCACGACCACGCTAGACAGGGGACCATAATACAGATGATCGTCGTACCGCACAACATTGGCACTGTCATAAATCCAATCAGTAGAAACCTGCGGCAAACTGGACCGGTCAAGTAATGTACTTGATCAAATGGCTAAGCACGCCGAGAATTTTCGGAGCATACGAAAAATTGGGTCTGCTGTGTTGTGATGGCGAAGACCGGTCGTCCGATACTACCTACGGGGTATTTATGTGCGTTCTAATCCGAAATATGATATGAAAGTGGTAAGTACTGTGCGACGGAAACAAAATAAGGCAGTATGAAGCCAAATAACTGTCTATGTGTGCATTTACAAGGGGATTCCCAACAGACATACATCCATAGAAAGTGAGACGAAGAGGATGTGCGTAAGTGTGTGTGTGTCTGAGAGGGAGAGAGAGAAGTTCAAGCGGCGAGCAAGGCGATGAAGCAGAATCCAATTGCGCTGCTAAATCATTATTCTGACCGTCTGCGCAGACAAAATACTAAGGAATTTTAACTGTACATATCGGAACAGGACGATATCTGTTCTAGACTGAAAAAGGAAATGAAAGTTAGTCCACGTGACTCACCCAAACTGTTGTTTGTTTGAGATTCAATAACTACATTGGAGTTCGAGGCAGATCTCATCATATAAATGTATTTCATTCCAGGGCACAACAGTGTGTCAGGAAGTCTGTTCTACTGACCAAATATGAGAATATACAAACAACCATTACTTTTACAAGCAGGGTCTACCTGTACACCTCGTTTATTTGTCCATGTGTGTGTGTGTGTGTGCGTGTGTGTGTGTGTGTGTGTGTGTGTGTGTGGTGCATAGGAAGGTAGAGGGTATTTTTTCTTCGTAGGACAATATATACCGGTCAGATAATTAATGAACCACTAGTTTATTAACTGGTGCCGTAGTCCACTTTAGGTGCCCCCCTCTCCGGATTGTATTCATATCTAAGTATGGAATAAGAAAGCTCCAAATTGCTCTCACCAACCACCTGACCCATCTGCTCCGCTCTTATAACCAAATGGGCCCATCGTATCAATGAGTAGAACGGTCTACATGGACCCTTTGGGCTAGAAGTGATGGTGACTACCAATGACTCTGTAAGTCAACAATAAGTGAGAAATGGAGTCCGAAGTGCAGTCAGCCAAGTAAAGTATCATCAATCCCACACACTACTAGTAAGTGACTGTGAGACATACGTGAATAATAAAAGCTAGGAGAGCTAAAAAATCACAGTGGCTCAGTCCTGCGGAGAAGAGCTGACTTGGTGGGAAGCATTCGCTTAGAGTTAGCGGTAAAATGGCTGTGTCTCCCTTCGAAGCTCTAAGGCGCCGCTGGCTGTCATAGAGGACATCTGAACAAATCTAACTCGCTAATTCGGATCAGCCCTGGCGGGAGCGGAGTGGTGCACTGATAACACAAACGCCTTCCATGTGAAAAGTCCCGGGTTCAAACCCTGGGCTTGGCGGCGGATATGCACCACTGATGAGCTCTAACGAGATCGAAACTGGAGCCTGGTGCCTCCGAGTGTAAGGTTGATCGGATGACCTCAAATCAGTGCGTGAAATGTGGAGTCCGAAGGTCAGCCAGCCAGCCAAACAAGGTATCACCAATGCCACGTACGACTCGCAAGTGATTGTGCGATATGTATGAATAGTAAATAATTAGGGAACAGTGAATAGGTTCTTCTTGGAAGTTGATTGGCGATTTCAGAGTTCGAACCAATAACTTCCGTTCATCAACCAGCAATTGATACCACTTGGTCACTAGTCTCATCGAATCAAGACACAAACACCGTGGTGTATGTCCACCCGATAAATCCAGGCAGATTATCTGCCTTTGGGTAAGCACAGAACCTCAAGGAGCCATCACGTAATGACAAACATTCTAACAGAAAGTAAAACGATCAGTGTGCAGGATGCACACAACTACCTTTGAGGTCTATCCAGTGTGATCAAATTTTTGCCAATCAGACTCTCATGGAACTGCCCAACGGTTGCACAAAAATCGGTAGCGTTTTTTTTTTAAATTTCATGCAGTGCTGACTTTTGTGTACAGCTGAGGGCTGTTTGTTTGATCTTTTGTTGTTAATAATTTTTTTTGGTCGCGTGACAGATTGTCTACTTGCTCGACTGACCGACCAACCGACCAACCAACAGAACTGTCTACTCATGGGGACGTACATTCCCTTGACCGTTTCACAACATCGAATGTGTTCATACGAGACAGATAACCGTGTTGTGAACAGAACACTCATTGGCCGGCACAAACAAAAATTAGCATAGTGAACTATTTAGGTGATAAAGTTGACACATACGTGAACATACGAGCAATTTTCATCAAACACAAGCACACACACACACAAATGAACGCAGGTCGACACATGCACGCACAAAGAAGCGCAATCGACTTCATCATCCAGGATGCGCGTCTGATATCCACACCTCTATCTGACTGTGTGATCTTCCATATCACTCGGGGCCTCATTTGGGAAGTGCAGGCTATGGCGCTCGGGTTCGGCCATGTGTGAGAGACAGAGGAGGATGACACAAGAGACAAAACGTCTGTTTGTCCGTCTGTCTATCTGTGTGCGTGTGTGTGTGTTTGATTACGCGGGCGTGGATACAAGCACAACCGTGATGATTTGTCACCTCAGTGTGTGCTCATACTCATTTGCAAAGCAAAATCAAACACCACGAGGACTACGACAACGGCGACGCCGGCTACAATAACAACAATAACAACCTGAGGCGCAATCAGTTCGCTGAGAATGACTGTGAAAACAAAAAAGAAAAAATTTACAAGTAAATTCTGCTGTCTGCTCGGGCAAATGACAAGAATATAAGTTACAGAGTTTGTTGACAACTCTGGATCGGGACCGGAGTGGTTCTAACTCGATAACCCCGCGTTTGTGTGTGTGTGTGTGTGTGTGTGCTTGTCTCATTTACATTGTTCCAACCCATTGCTTGACTCATTGCCTCATCCGGCATGGGGATGAGGTAGACCTCAGAGATAAAAAGTGATAACCAAAGCTGGATATAATCAACCAGCAGGAACACAGGGCATAGTAGGGTGCCTAGACTTCTGGACAATGACTTGTCGAAGCTAGAGTTGTGAATCAGAAACAGAATAACATTTGCACTGAGCAGGACATCAGTAACTAGCCGATAATTAGTGTGCTCGGTCATACTGGATTACTGAGTCATATAGTTCAGAAACTAGCGCAACTTTTAAACCTGCCTCCGGAAAGCCCAGGAAGACCACTAACTGAGCTGTGATGATTCTCTAAAAGTGGGAAAATCGGAAATAGGGGAAAACTGTCCGTGCAGAGTACAAAAAGGTAATAGCTGGGAGTAGAGGGGGTGGTCCTATTGTTAACCAGTTGGTCAGTCATGACAGTTTTGGTGGGAAAACATTCTCAGTGTTTGGCCTCATGTGTCTTGTCAGTGTGCTGACAGTGCGCTCACCGGGTTCTAGGTTACATTCGGTCAAGCTGTCCGCCAACATTGCATTTAGGTCCACATAATCTTAATGGCAGGTCTGCGCGAGATAGTTTCGAGTCGCGAAAGTTAGACGTTGCAGCCTACCGGGAAATTTGGCAGAAACAGGCTCACACTGAACTTAGGTAATCATGAAAATTTCATCCCAGTTCATAACAGACCTTTTAAATTTAAGAAGTATGGAGTATGCATATGATCAGTATCACCGCGTTGAAACCAAAATTAGAAACTCCAGTTCATTATATGATCTTTGCTGAGAATTCGAGTCCTAAAACCATTTTTGTTACACTCAGACCCAAATTAGGACTTGTGTTCAACCATATGCAAGCGAGTGGCTAGATGAATGAAATAGCCAATCTCGTGTGCAGTGGTGTTTTGTGTTTGGCCGTTCCTCTGTTAGTCGTCAGGACTGACTTAAGGTTGGTCGTTTCCCCATGTCCCTTCAATAAACCGGTCCAATGGAGCATCCGGAGAATCGGATGCACGCATCTTCTTACTTTATTGTAACAGCTGCTCAAAACGACACCTAGCTGGTCGTTCTAGTACAAGCAGTCACTGCCACTGATAACGAGTCGTAGACTTGGGTCTGAACAGAGTCCACTGTAAATCTCTGTTTTCCATAGAATACCTCTTGCCAATGTTAGAACGTGGTTTACGATCAGTCGTCATACAGAACGAGCATGATATTTTAGAAAGTAGGTCGCGAATGATCACAGTCTGTATAAGAGAGAAATTGATCAGAGGTTGCAGGATTCAAACCCGAGACCCTCAGGGTACCAGTACCTCACGATAACCGTTTGGCCACTACCGGTTGGGAAGGGGAGGCTTTTTGAGGCAGGCAGTCTTGGTACCTTTTGGTTTCTTATTCACCAGGTAACCACTGAATAAACTTAATGACAGTGTCAGTACAACCAAGAAGCTTGAATAAACTACATCACTGTCAACAGAAACTGTCATCTGTTTCTGTTTCTATGCTGCCAATAAAATTTGTCAAACCTTCTTCCTCGATATTTCCCATACAACGGCAGTGGAAAATTCTACGAGGTGAGAGACTGTCAGTTAGATAATAACCAAGAGCCTGGAGATGAGATTCGAACCAGCGACCTGAAAACAAAAACATGATTTTGACCGATTTTTCGCTACCAACTACCAGCTTAGTTTCAATTTTGCTTCTCTGACTGCTAGATAGTGACTCGTAGGAGGCAGATTTTGATAACCCAATCGAGAGCATCTAATCAACTGCAACCAACTTTTTGAAATACTGTGCCTTTGTGTTATGCAATAAAAAGGAAATGAATAAAACAATTAAATAAGAATTAAGATGCTCAGCAGGATGAAGACAATATTCCCTTCAACTTAAAGTGTACTGGATATGGAAGAACTACACACGTGGCCATTTTACGAGAGCTGTCAGTTCAGTTCATTCGACAATCAACCTCGCAATGCTCTGCATTGGTTTTGGGTGATACTCCCCAGCATCGCCCGACTGAAGGTAAAATTGACAAAGATATAACATGAAAAAGAGCTGTAAAGAAAGTATTAAGCGGAAATCCCGAAAACAGAGCGAGAGAGACCGAATACATGTACGCCACTGGCAGCGACCCGTAGCCATTTCATTTAGTATCTCCCACTATCTTGTAGGCGGGTCACATGGACTCCAATCCCGCAGTCTTAGACGTGTTCACTGGTCAAGGTCTACTACGTTTTCGCCATATCAAACAGACCACCTAGACTTACCTTTCAACCATTACCTGCTTCGGAGAACAACATTTGCTGAGGAAATTTATTGATAAGAATGTGTAACGCAGGTCTCAGCCACCATAATCAGTTTAGATTCAGTACTTGTTCTAGTGCCTGGTCACTGGTTCCTAATACCCCACGCCAAACCTCAGTATTGCTAATACGGTGTTCCCACCACATTCGAACAATACTACGAAATCAACGACGCCCAGCCGTCAACTATCTTCGCCTGTCTTCTCCCCCTTTACAGCCATGTTTCTGAGCCGTATAAAAGAATAGATCTAACTGCTGCAGTGTACACTGGACCCCGTTGTATAAGCAGTTCCAATTGCATGCCTTAGAATCGTGTGGTCTTGAGCCGAGAGTCCACATGCATCATATATGACTAAAAATGACCATTCCGATCCATACCTTGGACAACCCCTTCCAGCTAAAGACATCAAAACCGTAGTGATCGATGCGAACCACGCGCAAACCCTTTGTTCGGGTTAGAGGACCACGTAGTTCATTATCATCTTTAAGTGGACAGTACAAAAACATGTCTGATGCGTAGACAGGGAAGGATGTCAACTTCCAAGGAGAACGCAAGGCCCCACCTTTCACATGTTTGTATGTGTGCGAGTTTGTCGCTTGTCAAACAAAAAATAACGTAAAAACAATGGTTGTCAATGTGGTGTCTATACCCCCGTCTCATCTCCTTGTCACAGGGACACAGCTGCAGGAAAAAAAGAAGTCGGTTAAGCCCCGATAGTAGCAATTGAGTTACACGGGTTCCCCTCGTGTGCCATCTGCCGTTATCTCGTCAAATTTTGTTGGACGTACTCAGAGTAAATAAAATGGCAAGAAGCAGGCAAACCATCAAACGAAATCACATGACTAAATATCAACTAGATAGTTGAATCACAGATGACACGTACGTTTACTGAAATATGTAAGCATGCACACAAAACTAAGCAGTTGAAAGATGTGAATATCACAGCTTGGACTGTTTTATTTTCCTCCAGTCCACGAGGTCACCACCAATTTCTGTACGATAGTGAAAGCACGAGTAAATTTACACTGGTTGAGGCTAATATTACTTAATGCTCAAGTTTTTAGGCTACGAGCATGCCCGGGTTGGATTGATTCTCGAAATGACATTGTGCTTGGTGCCGTTTAGTGAGCTGCAAACGCATGTCACCTGAAAGACGAATTTTCACCACCGAACAGAACCCAAGAAAGAAATCTCATTTAAGCTGAACGTTAAATCTTATCACTCACAGAGTTCGTTCATTAGTGTAAATCCATGCTGAGAAGAAGCTTGTTGTTTGTGAAAACCGATGGCAACGAATCCACAACGACGAATGAGCGTTATACCAGTTTTGTAATACTGGATACCAGCTTCGAGAAACATGCTGAACTTTCGTGTCCAAACATCCTCGGACGGTGTCCTCCAACAGTGTTTAGAACGGATCCGTTACGTACGCTTCCGGATAAGGTTAGTTCAGTTCATTCAATCATCAACCTCAAACTTCTATGCTCCGGTTTCGGTTGCTATCTCGGAGCATTGTTGAGTCAAGGGTGGACAAGAGTAGACCCATCTATGCATGGCTTAGAACTGATTTTAGTGAGGTGTCTGCTGTGCGGCGTGCTCAATGAACGATTTCGGTCGCTAAATGCTATTTGCCACAGTAGAAACTGATTAAAAAAAATCGAATTTGCTGTTCATACAACCGGATCACCTGAGTAGCTGATCCAATTATAGAATGCGTGGAACATCCCGTTCCACTCGTAACGACGATGGAAATGAATAAGATGTGACAGTTTGTCGCCCTACTTTTCTTTGTGGAGTTGATTAATGTCACTTTGGTGCTATTCTCATTACAGATACATGTCACTTAGAATCCAAAACTCGAAGAATACTTTCACCATCCATAACTCGTTTTTTTGCAAGCTGGTTGAGATCAAGCTGAGCTAGGAAACGGGCGAGCTGGTTCGAAGATTTTCCTAGTCACACAACCCCAAGGAAGATGAGTTCCCGTATTGGTTGGTACTAAAATTCGGTCTCTTTTTGGAAAGATATCGTTTCCACTCAATGTTCTGTAATCTCGGATTAACACAAACAGTTATGCGATCTGTATCCAGGAGTCCTGGTTAAATGAAAATATTGAAGACAACCGCGTTCCCTTGGGAACTTTGAGTGTTTTCGTCAAGACAGAAAACAGTTCAAGGAGAGGACCGGTGGTAGTGTGGTTACTTATATCAATTCCGAGTGGTCTAGCAAGTCTACAAATGTTTTTGCTTTCTCTTGTAATGTTGCTGACTGCCAAGTTGTTAAATATAATCCTAAATTCTCGCCTTCTCGAGGTTCTTTAATTAGTAACCCGTATACAACTCCCCTTTGCTCATAGAAGGACATCAACCTGTTTTTTGACGCTTTTATACCCGTTCTGCTTCCATTACTATTTGTTTAGGCATTGTTATCGATGATTTTAATCATGCTTCTACTTATCCCTTACTTGCTTTTGGCTTAAGTGGCCTTCGTCTTAGCCCAACTAGAGGGAATACCCTTTTGGACAGAATTACCATCAACCAACCTGAACTTTTTTTACTTACAACGGACAGTTCCTATTTCAGCGAGTGATCGCTCTCTTATTACTGTCAAACAAAAAATTTATCCACCCAGCATACCGTTCACTCGTCAAGATAAAACAAACAAAAGTCACCTCTAGAAACCCGTTACCCGTCAACATTGCCCTCTTCGAAGAATCCTGGACGCGGTCACTTTAACAGTTCATCTCATTCCGGGGCCCAGCCAGTTCCCTGAAATCTGATTGCTGTGTTTTCCTCGACCAATCCCTGCTTTTGATTCGGCTCCCCGTCCTCTACTTCACCAAAAGCTTGAGTCTTTTGGCTGTCTCACTTCATAACTCTCACGGTTAAAAGACCGATTTTCCAACAGAACTTATCGTATTAAAGTTGGTGCAAGTTTACTGAGTACCTCTTTGAGCAACTCTATTGTCCTTCAGGGTGCCTACCCTTTCCCTATATTTTCACCGTACATATCAGTGACTTGAATACCGCACCACCTGCACGACTCCTAAGCAAACTGATGGCATTGTGTTCAATCAATCTATCTCCAACCCACCATCTTTTTTCGATAACTCATACAATATTCAGAATTTTTCGTCCTCTTCTGGACTACATGTCAACAGTTCCAAACCTTTTCCGTGTACTTTCTCCCTCTCTCGTCCCTCTGGCCCCAATGAGCAATCGGTCATCTACGCTGTCCAGGTTTCCAGAGCTGACTCAGTCAAATAATTAGGTGTTACAATCAGCACCCACTTACAAGAGCCTTCTGGTATTCTCGATTGTGTAAAAAAGCCACGTAGAATGTCTTTTAAAATTCATACACTAAGGCAGACTGGTACTGTGCAAGCTGTCATTTTTTTCTTTTTTGTCCATCAATGTATTCTCCCAGACTTACTCTACTGTCTTCCCGTCTACTTAGGAAAGATTGTATCATGCTATGACGTGGCCTGGCCACTATCATTCGTGTTTCTTTCATTCCCATAAGTGGTCTTATCGCCAAAATTTGCGATTTACACATTATAGCCTGTGAAAAATTTGCCATGAAGATTCTTTCGGACCCCATCTATCCCTTGTACCTACAAGGCATTCGCCTCCCTACGCACACATTTAGACTCATCCCCTTCGGTGCGTGTATCTTTCGCAACTCTTCAGTGTCTTATTTAGCACGAGTTCTGGTTGAGAAAACGAAGGTCACTGAGGAACTTCGCATGAATCCCGGTTGCTGAGCCAGTTTTTCTCCCGTAGTATTTATATTTTAAGTCTATTTCGAAGTGATCGTGATCAGTTTTCCCTTCATGTGGCTGATATATGAGTTCGTTTAATTTCTAAAGTCCCTAATACAATAAAATAAGTGGTTTTTATCGGTTTGTGTGCGAGCTCATATCACGCATTACCTGTTCATGCATCTGATCGAGCTTTGTCGAATATCCGAGAGCATAGTTGCCCAGAGAATCTGTTTGTGACGCAAAATTTCTTCCTATGTCTTTCACATGTGAGTCTTCTTCGTTAATCAGAAACGGCAGCGCTATCCAAACCACCGTCATCAATGATAACGGGTCACATCTTTGACGTTTTCGGTGGCGAATGGATTCTGTACTCGCTAACTGAGGATTACAGTCACAAAAGTGAACCGAAGTGGATGAAGGAAAGACGTGCCATAATCAAGTTGCTCAATGGTATGGTGAGTTCGACAGAAGGACACAGGGAAGCTGATGT
This sequence comes from Fasciola hepatica, assembly GCA_948099385.1. Classification (NCBI taxonomy): domain Eukaryota; kingdom Metazoa; phylum Platyhelminthes; class Trematoda; order Plagiorchiida; family Fasciolidae; genus Fasciola; species Fasciola hepatica. The sequence continues at coordinate 6,892,337 of CANUEZ040000040.1, forward strand.
GTTTCAAAGCAACAGCAACGTTGCTCAATTTCAAAAGGTACACAGAAAATACGGAACACGAATCCTTCAAGGAGGGACAGTGAACGATAGCGTAGCTATCTCTGGTATATGTAGTGGCATCAGGGAGATCAATATTTCAGCGGGTTGGTTGGAGACTTTTCTAGCGGATTCTATAATCAAGATGGCCTACATACCATGAAACCTATCAGTTCAATGTTGTTGGAATAATTAGTATTCATGACCTGGGTCCGTGATGATCTCAGTAACAACTTCACTTATAAACTAAAACACTGGGAGTGCGGAAATCGCGAGGAAAGCTACGCAAGTAATAACAGGTAAAGATGAAAAAGCTAGCGGCCACAAAATGTTGTCATATCTTCTAAGGATTCATACAGCGAGGTAACTGAATCTCGTGGACAATACTCCGGCAGTCGAACGTGCCATATATAAGCAAGTCCTCTGGGCAGTTTTCTCGCACGTTTCTTCCACGTCATAAACTGTTCACAGTTACTCAGTTTTCGCTCAGTAACAACCTCAGAAGTTTATTGTGACGCATGTACAACCGGTGCCCCCAATCACCGCCGCCTTAAGAGCTTCAATGTTTGATCGAAGAATCAGAACCTACAGTCATCCTTGTAGTAGTGACATTCACACAGTTTTGTATTTTGGTAACTACCGGTTGTAATTCATCAGACGATCAGTGTAATTAAGGAGTGTAACACATGAATACGAAAAATGGTGAAAATCGAAAATGAAGTTGGGCCCGCTAAAAGTGTACTGTTCGTTGATATTGACAAGGATGAAACGGTCCGCAGGTTTATTTGACAGAATAGCGATCAAACCGTTTTACCCTCAACCGTTCCTACTCTAAATATACTCAAGGGCCAGTTGTCATGGTGAGCAATCTAGATGGAAAAATGTCTTCAACGAAATAGTGGATAACACGGTATGACATGCCGGAGAAGGTTTTGACAGAACAGAACAGGAAATCAGTGGGTTATTCAAGATAGAAAAAAATCCTGTGTGTGTGTGTGTCTTTGTGTGTGACAGAGAGAAAACGAAAGAAAGAGAACGTTGGGTTGCATAGTGTGGTTTAGGCCGCATCGATGCCAGACAAACGATGGCCTACCTGAAAATGGTGTGTGAATAAAACCACTGTGAATGATGTCTCGTCCATTTTTCATCTTGTCCGTGAACGAAGCAAAAAACCCACATGCGAACAGACCTACTGAGGTAGTGGTCTAATTACAACAATAACAACAGGTATATCTATACCAAGTTTGATCAGGCCTCACCAACACCAGCCGGCCTGTCAGACTGTATCAAATCATCGATCACTGGCGGCGGTTGGGGCGGGACAGACATCGGTTTATAAAAGCGCCATCACGGTGGTAGCAGACAGCCAACTACGTGCTAAGAACATCATATCGCACCATACCGAATTAACAAAGCGTTGCCCTCACATACACACACAAACTAAAGAGAACTACCGCATCAAGGATTCCGCTTACCGACCCCCTACAAAGTACGGACTGAAGCATACAAATGAGCAGTCCAGTTGTGCCTGATTGCTGTGTTTAGTTATTGTGAATTAAGCAACAGTTCACAAAGCATGACACGCGCCGCTTTCACGGTCTCTGCAAGAGAGAGTCACAGGTAGGAAGATGGAATGTAAAAGAAACTGACCGTCTGCTAGAAAACGGAGTACGGTATGAGTAAGGATGTATATAGAAAAGGGAAGATATGGGCTGTGTTAATACGCGAACGGCTAGGGCGCGGTCGGAAACCGTTGAAACCTCTATCCGGATATCATGGAACAGGTTTTGATGCATCAGGGGAGAAGAACCAAACAGAACACATACGCGACAAGGATTGTAACACAAACCTTGAACCACACACGAGAACAAGATGAAGTTAGATGGGTTTTTTTAATCACCTCTAAGTCCACCTTACCCTCATAAATGCGATGGTCATTAGACGTAAACAGAGAGTCACAGATGACTGGTTTGGTAACGATGGCCAATGGACAAAATCAGGTGGCTACTGATTACAATGGTTCTGTTGTTTCTTCTATAGGCATTCGCCAGGTGTGTATTAGTCTTTTGAGGCAAGTAAGCATAAAAAGGTGGGATAAACTGACCAGTTCAGGAAGTGGCAGACAACTGTGCATATATTAACTTGCGGGGCATGGCCATGTAGAACATGGTAACCTCCCAGGTCGAGATCAACGAAACCCGACCACCGAAAGGTAGGCGACATCAGGCGATACGAACAGGTGTCGCAGTCATTGGCGTTATTGTATTCGAAATTATTATCGTCTACGTGATTTTAACTTAGAACCTTTTCAGCTGAAATTTTACGCTACTGACTCTTCTGGTTATCATTTCTTACTGTGTGGCTTTGTAAGTTAGCCCTTAAAACCGGAGCGCGTAATTGTGAATTTTTGTGGATGATAAAGTCCGAGACGACCTGGTCAGTGAAAAATTACCTAATCGGTTACTCATGTACAATGATTTTGCATAGCTTACAAGCATGAATCGGGATTCGGGGCGATTCGATCGCATAGAGTTCAGCTGAATAAGACATCGTTAGTGAAATAAGTTTGAGTTGGTTAATCCGGTAAGAATAAGAATTCGGACTACAGTCTATCCTCGTCTTCGTCCATTCATTCGGTTTCTTCTCGTCTCCTTTCTCAGTTCGAAATCTTTGTCATGCAAAGCATCTGCCTAATGCCTCAATAAATGTTTAAAGAATCGGATTCCAGGACAACCGAACATGCGATACTGACAAAAGCACGCCCAAGGCTGCGAACACTTGGTGTGGTCGTACATAGCGTTACTTGAGTCTGAGAACTCAAAGGTACCGGACCTGTCGTGTAAGAAACACTGGAATCGTGGACATCCTTTACTGTTTGCCCCACCGTCGTAAACTGTCCGACTAACTTCCTTGAGTGAATCCGTACGACTTTGGGATAACAGTTTTAGTTGACCAGTTAAGGTCCCACTATCGCAGCGGCTCCCGGAAAAGGAAAGGAAACGAGAAAGAATAAGCAGAAGACCGAAAGACTACATCAATTGCACCAATAAACTCCCAAGATTCAAGCTCCATAGATAACCAAGTTTTGACATCTCTAATGCGTACCAGGTGAGCAGCGGAAAGTCTGTGGAAAGGGGATAGCTCTAAAAACAATTCACTCCTGGTTGATTGCACAGTCAAGAAGGATGATTGGCTGGAGATGGATCACTGAAGTTCATGTTGTAGAACAATTCCTTTCTTGGGATTTAATTGAAAAAATGATGCCATCTCAAGTTCCCGACTAAGGCTTTACAGGAATATGATTATCTCGAACGGATGAGTCAAATGACCTGAATTTGACACGTGAACGTCACTGGCATAGATTTGTCAAAATCTAGTCAGTGACCTCAAAGGTATAGCTAAGTGACAAGTCAGTGATTATGCTGCGTGCGTTTTCGGGACAGTGAAGGTGTGTGTGTGTGTGTACTCACGACGGGGTCATGGGATGCCCTATATTGATGTTATCCGATGAAAGCTGCTCGGCCCAAGCGAGCGGTCGTGTTCGAAAAATGTACACGAAATGAGTGACAGAGGTGGGGCTTATACGAGGGTGAAGGAAACAAGTTATAATTGGCAAATTTATTCCGTCTGTAGTTGCGTTGAGCAAACAATTTATCGATGACCTGGCTGACCAAAGTCTTTGGATGCTCGCGTATCAGACAGATCCGTGTGACCTGAATTGCCCTTTCTAGCGCCAGGTATCGGACAACGACAAAGAAGCCGATTGTGCTGATAATGCAGATGATATGGCGCCAATATGACCACATTTATTCCGAGTTTATCAACAGTCATTTCATCAGTGAACTATCGCATTGAGCTTGCGAAGACTTCAGTTGTTAGAAAGGATTACTTTATTTGGGAACCAGTTAAGCATTGGAAGAGTTTTTATCTCCTCCAACATGTTCTATGCCTTAAGTGTATGAGCGCATAAACTCTTCACATATTGTTCGTTCTTACAGATTTACGGAGTCTATTGAAAAATACACACATACTGGACTTCTCTGCCAACTCACTGAGTAAGTAATTCACACAATCTAAGGGTCGAAAAGCTTTAATAGAATACGGTTCACCATACAGATAGACTTCGTCGGTCGAGATAAGCAAACAAAATCACCAAGCTAACGATATCATGTTATCTCCGAAAGCCAACTCACGGGACTGGTAGCCCGACCCTCGGTGAATAGCACGGCCATCAGTTTGGCCGTGTCGAAATCCACTTGGAGCCATTCTGTCAGACGGTTCTGAACAGGCACTGCTGGGCACCACGCACCAGATGATTCTTCTTGTGAAGCAAATACGACCAGGCTGAAAACAAGGACAGAGAAGTAGGAGAGGGTAAACATATGTGAACTGAGAAGATGAAAGTCAAAGGAAATATAGAATTTCATGTTGAATTATATGAACACTGGTAAACCACTTTTTTACTACATGCTTGCGCGTGAGTACAGTGGAAGGGGTATATTCCCCGCAGCCAAAAAGGCCCCCTGCACTGTTGGAGATAATCGGCAACCAGACACAGAGGCTTGGAGTGGAGAACCACATAAGGTTCCAATAGGTCAGGTGTGGTAGTGATCCGGGCGACAGTGGATTACTGTCTACTACCAAATCCACTGATGTGATTTGAACTCATTTGATCTGCCATTATCCTAAATCCAATTTCAATACAGCTCACATCACGGTTTCCGTCTTTAAGCGAGAAATACAATGACAGTGATCATCAGTAGAAAGAATGAGGCTTTGTATCGTATGTCATTCGGTGCCCCTCTAGGTCACGGACAAGGCAGTCATTAATACTTTGATTTCACAGAAGTAAGGTATGATCTGGCCTTCTGTATATTTGGCCGCTCGCAATTGGCGATAGTACTCAATCATGATAAGTTGCCGCGAGGAATGTTATACAAAAGTAGGTTGTACTGCACCTATTGAACCTGGCTAGCTACTGATTAAACCTGCTGACCATTGTCGTGCTTCATCTACTTCACAATACATTTATTCCTTAGAGAGGTATTTTAACCTCAGTATTAACCACGGACGCATTCGAAAAACCATAACACATTGAGAACCTCAACTTTTTCAGGAAAGATGGCATGAACTGTCATGTTGATGACCGTCATCAACAATGCAACCTATGGATATCTTACAGCTCGATCTTTACGCTCGCTGAAATCATGCTCGCATTGATGATCACACATCTTAAAGAACGGTTTCAAACAGCCTAAACTGATACTGGCAAAACTGCTAACTATCCCATTAGCGAAGAAAGCAACACATCTGTTGAAATTTCCGTTTAGTGAATTACTGCGGGTAAGCTTCATAGGGGACACTTTAATACGAGGAAAGAAAAAGACTTGTGGAGAGAGAAAAAATGTTGTTCGTATCAGAGGTGGGGTCGTTATATCAGTCGGGTCTCCGAGAAAATTGGAGATAAATCAGTCAATTATGTGAACATATTTAGGCATCACCCTAATCTCGTTTGAATCTTTAGGAGCGTGTACGGGCGAACAGTCCGCTTTTGGAATCACTAGATGATTCTTCGAGAGTTATTTCGTCGATCCACAAAACTAACCTTCAGAACGAGTACACACGGTCCCAAGTTTCGATTTGGGGGATCTAGTGGTATGGTACTGTAGCTGCATGACGATTAGCCTTGTTAACCAACGAAATAACTTTCGGGGAATCACGTTGTCATTCTAAAAATGGACTCTTCGTTCATACACACTCCGTACGATTCAAATGAAGTTAAGTTGTTAAACCTACTGTTGAGTGTTCGAATATAGGGATGATAAGGCACAGGGTACGCACATCTGATGAGCGACAATAGCCACGAAACCGGTCGTGTGCTTCCGTGAAATTATGTCCTGTTATCCAGACAAAATGCCACACTACTTATATTCAGACGTTATTTTCCTTTACAAAGTAAGATAAAGAAATGAATCAGATGCTTTAGATTTTGATCCAACCATCTGAAGCTGGAATGTAAATCATGTTGTCTTAAATGATTTGTGAACAATCGAGTAGAGGGCTTTCTGGTTTAGTGACTAGGAGGAAACCGTTCATTCTTTAACTCTCTCCTTCAAATCGATGCCGAACTTGAGTTGATCAGACTTGACACACATCGAGAATAGACCATGACTTGAGGCACTAGTCACGGTTCACAACACACACGAAGATAGGTAGCAACTGTATGCATGAACGATCTGTATCATGTGGACGACAAGAATGGGACAAACTGCGCGCGCAATGTGCATTTACAGGCGCGGATTCGCCACACTCGATTCATTTAAAAGCCAATAATTCCCTGGAGAATTGGGTGACCGGGCTGCGCAATGAGGCCCATGGGGAATGAGCGGAAACGAACAGACCGACTGGAAGAAGAGGCTGCTCCAGTTAGGTAACAACAGTGGCGACAATGCAGCCAGCTCGGTTATCTGGTTTTACAGCACAATAAACTTGGTACCTTGGAGGGGGAGTAATGAGGAAATCAGTCGCAAATTAAAATTACATCGATCGCCATGGATGTCGTTGCCATTACCATCCTCACCCTTGTTGTGGTCATCTTACTCATTGCTAACCCCTCCCATAACACTCACCCCTCTTTCTTGCGCGCCCAAATGACTCGACGACCGGCCTCAATCATTTGGACTGTTAACAAAGTCGAGACCGCCAAAACAATGACACCTAGGCCACATGAATAAAAAAGATTAATGGGCTGCGCCTTAAGTGTAACAGCATCAACGTACACAAGGGCATACGCGGCGGAATGTGGTCATGTCATCAGTTGTGCGAGTGCGCGGTTGTGCTGGAGCTGTGTGTACTGGTTTGACGCAGAATGGAGGCATGCCCAGAAAGTGTTGGTCTGAGACCAGTTTCTGATAGACATAACAACCTAAACGGATAGGTCAGTGCTAGTGGTACGCGAAACAAAGATGCCCAATTGCCAGTGGCCTTCATAGCAATGCGCGAAAATTAGCGATGTAAATTGGGCGTGCAAATTCGTATCGATTCAGCGAATCGTAAATAGCCGTCCGCGTACACAGGAGATCGCAGATACCAAATGTAAGTAAGCATTGTTTTCAGCAGAGAGCTACGAAGAATCACCTATACTATCACAAAAAACAACGCAATATTTTCAGATCCCATGCTTCCGTTTCAGTAACTGTTTGGGGGTAATTTTGTCACTTGGGAAACCCCGCATACCGAACCGAGCACAGTGACGATGCGAAAGTCAAAAAATGAATCCGTTACGCTTAACGCGCTAAACTGAACGGAAAGTGGAGTCAGTCTTAGAAATATCCCTGTTTAATCTATTCCACGTGAGGTGGAAGAGTAAAATTTACAATCACCGCTTTATCGTCGAGAATACAGACTTGGAGTAGGAAGATGATTTGTGGGAGGAAAGTAAAGCGACCTGGAACCAATCTCTGATTCACTATTTCATAATGGATTGAATCGCACTGTATTGCGTTGCACTGCATCGTGTGCTAAAATTTGTGGGCCGAAGGCTTCAGTCGCAACAAAAGTACCAGTTATGTAATCATTTTAAAATTGGAAAATAATCAATCAAACACAGGAGTTTGGTTGCAGTCCCTTCCTCGTTTGTAAGTGGTGATCTACTAGGGGAAAAAAGAAATCCGGTACAAACTAATTCGTAGAAGGAGCAGTCCAACTTTCATTTTAGCGAGCTGTTTTGGTTCCCGGGGCACATGTCAGTAATTTTTTATTACATGCTTGCGTATGAGTGCAATTGAGGGAGTATACTCTAGAGCCTCGTGGGCCCCCTACACTAACGGGATCTCTCAGCAACCAAGACCTTGAGATTTGGAGTGGCGAACATTCAAGGTCCCAATAGATCAGTTATGGTAACGAGACAGGCAAAACTGACCGGTGGTGGCGAGATCCGAACCTCTAATCTCCGAGGCGACAATCATCAGTCAAAATGGCGGGAATTTGTGAGCAAACTTCAAAGAGATTGGAGAAATATGATGGACATTCGGGAGTTCGCATTGAATAGCTATGAACTTTGTGTTTCTCAGCAGAAAACAACAACAACGACAACAACAAAAACAGCAGCAGCAGCAACAACAACAGCAACAATAACAATCGGTTGTACAGATAGAGTAACCCCGTTAGCAAAGAGATGAGAAAAACGTTGTATTTGACTCAAAATTGGCTTAGTTTCTAGAGTCGTTAATAGAACTTCACTAGTTTGCTGTCAAATGAAGGAAAGTGATGTTTTGAAGGACTGGGGTCTATATAAAACTCGGTAGAAATGTCGTAGACGCCGGATGGACCTTCACAATTCATGGATATCAGAAACAGTTTGACTCAAGACAAGGTCATCCGTGTGCGTGAAAAGAGGGCCAGTGTGACCGGGCATTGTCACGTGCATTAAGTAAATAACTGGTGATGAGACGGAGTCAGGAGAAAGTCAACCGTATTTTACAAATGCTATAAAATTTCGTTAACGATTCCGATGTACTGAGTTCTGTCTGAGAAATAGTCAGTGATAAATGTCACTTACTGTGAAGACCTACCAAGGGTCTCCTGTTTACGGAAGAAGAGTGGCCGCGGAAAGGAATAAAGGGCTTAACCGTAGCGGGGAAGAAAAGAAAAAGTTTGCCCAGTGTTTCAGAGGTTGGGCAAGACCGTGAACAAGGACAGTACCAGAGTTCGTGGTACGCTTGTTGGGCCTGTAAAAACTTTTGGGGTTATGGGGAGCGAAATGAGGCCATTTCGGCCGACGGATCACTCTGTCAGCTCCAGGTCAAAGTACGTTAAAGTAATTAGATGGAAGCCTTCAAACAAGTTATTGGGAGAAGAGAAATTAAGAACGCAGGAAATAGTAACCGATCTCTAGGGGCCTTTGAATGAACACGTGGTGAAGAAGTGAAGAACGATGCCACAGTCGTGAGGGAAATAGATTCTGTATTTCAGGAGAAACAAACAACAAGAGATAACCATTTGGACAGATACAGAAGTTGGAAAACATCTTGTTTTAACAGCAGTTCTACCATGGTCCCATGAAACTGACGAGATTATGACAGAATACGGTCATACTTGTCAACTTGTGCCGTATCACTGCCGTCAATGTTACCGGTGTGTTTTATTGGGCTTATTTTACTTTCTCACAGAAGCTTCCATGTCCCCTGCTAAAGACATTCACCGTTTGCGTTCTGTCGAAACTGGTCAACAGACGATGCATACAAAAGCTTAACTTTTTTATTTTTGCCTTCTTTGTTTGCTCCCTTGTATTATGCAATAATGGTACAATGGAAGGGGGTTGGAGGCCAACCGGAGGCGGTTAACTGGGGAGCGAGCGGCTACGGATAGTGTATTTGAACCCCCCAGACAGAAGGGCTGAAAGTCCACCATGCTTACCTTTTGACCACTGCCGGTCTCGTCCTGATGACCGTGATATTCTGGCACTTACGAAGGCGACTAGTTTGTCTTCAACGAAATTTGAACAGCGGGGAAACAGATTTGCCGTTCGAAAAAGGCAAATAGAATAAATCCACTAGCAGAATGTAGTTAAGTAAGTAAGTAAGTGGAGTATTTTTGCTTACCTCAAGCTATATGAAAACAAATTCCTCTCATTTGGAGTATGAAAACCTACAGTGGATGAAACTCCTAATCACAAGAACGTGTTCAGCAGATCCGATATTCTTATGCTGGAAACTCAGAATAAGGTCGATGTGATATCGTGCTCAGATGCAATGAGATTTGTCCCCCCCCACCCACCCTCCTCCATCCATCCACACATACCTACGGAAATGATCAGGCTATTCAAACCGCCCGGGTGAATCAACCGTGATGCGAACGAGGCTAGTTGTTGAATATGTGAACGTGTTTGCATCGTGGAATTAAACAACGACGATTTATCTAACGGTCTAACAGCAGCAACACGTATAAGGATAACATTAATAATAATAATAATAATAATAATAATAATAATAATAATAATAATAATAGCAATAATAAGAGTCAGAATTAAATTGAAATGACGGGTGGGCCGACCTACTATGTGCTGCATCATTGCTACCTAACGAAGGGAAATTGGGAATAAAAACTAAAATTCATCATTCTCGTACTCAGTCGTAATTCTTAGGTTATCTGCGAAGAGGATATGTGTGCTTACAATGCCAAAAGTATACATACACACAAATACTCATGCCTATATGTATATGCACAGCCACACAGAAACACAGACACAGTGATAACAGTCAGTCCGTTGTACGGGGATGCACAGACCAGGCTCGATATGTGTACTTGAACCTGTAAACACATAAGAATCCAACAGATCTCATGACGTAGACCTGTCAATCCGAGAGTTCGAATACAGTAAACAACGGATAGGAGAACCTGATGGTAAGCCAGGAACACAAGCGTACAAATGACGTTTAGGTGACCGGCATCATCGTTATTCGGTACCCAATCCCGCAGATGACGATTTCCTAGTGAGACAGCTGCATAAATAATGCGACAGTCCGGTATGACTTACACTCCCCCCCCCCTCTCCCCCGATAGAATGGATTGAAGAGCTACGGTGGCACTTACTTATTTCAATTCCCTTTTCCTTAGGCATTCTATTTCTTCGCTTTCCATCGTTCAGGTTGAACACAGTCAGTAGTTTGAACTGTTCAAGGATGACTGATTTACGACCAGTAAAAGACGGGTGATTCAATGATGAATCGATTAGCCGATTGTGCCACTCATTCCATTTATCGACTGATACTATAAGCTAAGAATACAGTATAGGGTATTTTCTGTGTACGAGTATGCAAACGAATCTAGTTACGACAATTGCTCGTACTGTAGTTTGTTAACCTTCGTTTGGAAACGAAGGTTCAGTGGCCCAAAACTGATTGGTTCAACCGGAAGCATCGAACAAGACCACATGAGAACGAGCGAGAGAGAGAGAGAGAGAGATTTGACACTTTCATCGTACCATATGCATGAACAATTAATAGGGAGAAACCAAGCTCTGGATAAACAAATGGAACCTTAGAACTGACACCAACCAATCGAACGTACTGGGCCTACCAAGTAGCCACGATAATTCGGGTGACATCTTACACGAAAACAAAACCTGCCAGTGTGCACTCTATGAAGTATTTACGTGCGCACAAATGGTAACATCGAGGGTCACCACAGCCGAGTGGATGTCAAGTGGAGACCACCTTGATACAAACATATACACATGTAGCTACACAAAGCAAGGTGAAACAAGGAACAGATTCCATAGTGCGTATTTCTGCCAGTACAGATTGTGAAAACAAAAAGTGCTGCATAAAGCGCGATAACCATAAGATTTTGACTGATTTTTGAGGCCGTTCAGAGACGATTCTTGTTCTTTTAGTGGTTGGTATTTTTCCATTTCCTACCCATTTTCTCTCGTGTCTGAAACCACTTCAATGAACGGCAAAGCTTTCAGACACGATTTTTAAAAATGTTTGGTAGTCACGTGTTTTGGTTTAATGACGATAATAATCATAATAACTATGCTTGTACGAATCTAATATGAAATATGGTGTGATGTATCGAAGGGGATTTTTTACTAGTGACCAAATGAGATTCGAGCTCGGCGCCCCCTGGGTGTTTGATTCGCAACGCAAACTGTTTGATTGTTACCAGTCTGGTAAACAGAACACCGAAAGCGGGAGGATTTAGGGAGAAAAGCTGAAGTCCAGTGGAAGACTCGTTTACGTATCTCTGTTTGTCAAAACCAAATCAAAGGAATCGGCCCGTAACGACGTTGTGTCCACTCTCCTGCTCCCAGTAGCACTTAAATTCCATAATCACAGTCCGTAATTCAAAAGACGGAACAGAACGGGGTGCGCCTACGAACTGCCACACAGTGACCACCCAGTGAATTGTGAGATTTCGCCTAACCTATAAGATTCACAGACGGCCAGTCGGCGTCATTCAAGTGCCGGTAGAAATCAAGAACAACTTCAGATGTCGGTAAACTGTGCCACTTTTGCTCATCGCATCACCCTCATAATAGAAACTAATTGTAAAACTGTCACACAAATTGTAAGTGGTAGGTAGAAGATGATGGTAATTAGTAAGTCTAGTGCTAAACATGGAGCATTGTCTCCATTATGATTTTCGCTACTCCCATTATCTTCATTAAGTCTATTCCACAAGCGGCGTGCGAGATGAAATCAGAGACCGGTTGAGCAAATGCATCATACTAAGTCTGGGACGTGATTTTCATCGGTCGAAAAATCATTGTGAATAACATAGATAAACTTGTCAATATCGCACTTAAGTCCCCATCAAATGCACATGTTTGCATACGTGCATGCTTTGAAAAGAATCCTATCATCGACTAGCATCATTCTGACGGCCTGTCAAAATTCGTATACTCTCCAGTCACTAGTAATGGAATTCGCTCGAATTCTCATTTTTCCCACCTATTCAATAAAATATGAATGGTCAGAACTTCTGTTAATGTTTGCCTGAATGGTGATCACGACGGTGGTGATATGCGAAGCCCGCTAAACAACGGGCACAGCTTACAAATGCAACCCGCAGGTACTGTGGTACCCTTAAAACATTTTCGCTTACTTCACAATACTTCTTCTCTCTCTCTGGTGGAAGTCAACAAGATCAGAAATAGAGCTGGCCCTTAAAATCGTCATTAGGCGAAAACGAGGGGATGGTGTTAGTCAAGCGGTGGACATCAAACGATTTGTGTTCCAGGTCCAAGACAAAACACATACCATAAAAGTCAAACTACCACTTAAAGCGAAGCATGGATAATGGCCATGTTTTGCATACACTTCGCCTATAAGTGGAATCCCGCCCAGAGTTAATATAGGTGCTACGTATTAGTGAAAACAGACACTGGAAGTATTAAATAAAGACTACTGTGAAGATATCTCACCCGAATGAATCCAGTTGATTTTTTCTTCACCAAGGAAAGTAGCCGAACTTTTGACCACTATAACGCCATGGAACTCAAGGCAAGGTTCCAACCATTCAGTCAGTGCAAGTAAAATAGATGAACAATCAAGCAAAAAATTGGTAGCATCAAGATAGTTTACTGAACTAATAACCAACTGGTCTCTTTTTTATTACATATTTGCGCGTGAGTACAAAGGAACGGGTTTACCCTATAGCCCAGTAGGCCTACTGCACTAGCAGCGATAACCGGCAACCCGACCCTGAGCGATGTAGTGGAGAACCAAATAAGGCACCAGTGGGTCAGTCATGATAACAAGCTGTCTACCATCAAAGTGACCGGCGTTGACGGGATTCAAACCTCTAACCTTTGGGTAAAAGTAAAAGTTTTACCCCACTTGACCACCACCGGTTATCACCATGTGTTAATTCCCCGGAGGTCTTTCCACTACCAGTTCTATTGATCAGTTGAAAGTATGATATTTTTTCAATCCAATTCGAACATCCAGCTGAAATGCTTGAGCCGCTAGCAGTTTGCAACGTCTTCATAAAGTGTGCAGGTTTCATCGGCAAAATATCCCCGCTTGAGTCTAAGACATGGGAGTCTACGTGGAGAGATCAGTGCGGCAGCATCATCAATAAAACTAAGACGAGCATCCGAGGAAAATCTACTCAACAGACGGTAGTACCGCTCATGTAAGTTAACTAAAAAGTGGTCAGATTTGATTGAATGACCACAAACCAAAGGATGGAATTTCATATCATTTAATCAGCTTGATACTGGTTTTTGTGATACAATTAAAAGGAAGTGACAATAATTCATTTTCACTCATCAAACTCTTCATAAGTCATAGCATACCCTAATCACGCCATCACAACATCAGGCCTATTTGGTTGAATTATATTCTGCTTGTTTGTAACCATACGGTACATCAAGGCCGGTCCCGGTTCATCGGTCACAAAGTGGAATAGTTATCATGGAATTCATATCAGTTTCTGGAACTAGATAAACTACTCACACAGACTGTGATTGCCACAAAATGGTTACCATTGGTAATGAAGCGGTGACGGTAGCAGTGTGTTTCGGTGAGAAGCTACGAATTTCGAACCCAAGTAGCCAGACATTACTTACACTGAGGATAACCGCTATTCAAAACCTAGTTTGATCCCATCTCAGATCTACCCTGATCATTTCACGGGGTTCCCACAACTTCCTTCCTTGTGTGTGTGTTTGTGTGTGTGTGTGTGTGTGTGTGTGTGTGTGTTATGTATGTGCAAATTCGGTGAACAGTACTGTGCCAGAGATAGTTACAAAATACTGCACCTGGCGTGTAAGGTTCCATTCTGTTACAGGAGCTGTGAACAGGTTCGCCAAAAAGCCTGACTAGCTCAACTTGATGGTCAGAAAAGCGCTTAAGCCAGCAAGGAATGTAGTGGTCCCGGTTGCTGTTCTTTAGCAAAGAGCTCTATCGAAAACCGAGAGAGTAAGATCGTAAAAAACAGCAAGGTAACAATCGATGACAATGGCATCAAGAATATGGAACCTAGATAAATATCCATTGTAGTTTTCTGTTCCTCTCGGTAATGCGCAATGGGCACTTTTTGGATATCAGGCATTCATTCCCGTTCCATTGCGTTCACTCGTTGAAGCGAAGAATAACGAAATAATTACGATTGAATGTATTACACCCTAACAGGACTTTACGCGGCCGAATGAAGAACAACATGAACAAACGGTTGAAAATAGGGACAACCCTTTGAATTTTGCCTCCCCTGGTGTAACTGGATTGTGATTCATGTTTGAAGAAACAAGCAACGATAACGACCTTCGCCATGGATTGAATCCCTTTTTCCGTTGGTTATTTCGTGTCGTCATGTCGAACGTGACAATTTTGGGTAAACGGTGTGGGCAAACGGAAAGCAGATCACCGAGAGGAGCACTCCTCTTTTTGTCACGAAATTTTCTGTTTCTCACCGCCCTTCAGACTGTGATTACAAACAGTCTTGTTTGGCGTTCATATGGGTGTGTGCGTACGTGTGTGTATGTGAGAGAATATGTGCGTTCCTCGTGGTGATGTAGGTGACAGATACTGTCAAGCGTTCTCGTTTCCGACAAGATCTCCTGTTCAAACACAAATTATTGTAATCATAACTGGGTTGAGGTCATACCAACGTGTATCATCCAGTGACCAGCGGACAGATTGTTCTTACTGAAGCCACCCCTAACTGTGAATATCGCATTATTCCAGACTCCGCAGAAGTGAGACGCGTCGATGACAAGCGACAGATAAGCACCAGCGATCCTGTCTTTCGCCTAATCCGTTTAGTTTGATAAACGAAGATCATCTGTGTCAAGGTTTTGCAGCTGTCCACTCTCTTGACACGGGTACGCTTGCACACAAACGTACACACACACACACATACACACACACACATACAACCGGAGAATCGGAATGGACAGGATAATAACTGACCCGCAGCGAGGTCAAATAGGGACGACCGAGGAATAGGAAATAAGAATCATTGTCTCGGATCCAGACAAACTTAGATTACGTTCACTCTGGTTATGGAACATTTGATTTGAGTATTTCTGATGATGAATTCGAAGTGACTGAATTTGTGAGTTAGATACGACTAAAACTACGGTTTACATCTGATGAGCTGATCCGCGGTAAACGCATTTGAATCGAATGGAGCGTGCATGGACGGGGAGTCCATTTTTAGAATCACACGGTGATTTTTTAAAAGTTAATTCGTCCGTTAACACGGCTAACCTTCAGGACGAGGACGCATGGTCCCAAGTATGGAATTTCAATATGAGTAGTATGATATTGTATCTGGATGATAGGACAAAATTTCTCCGGAAGCACACTACCGGTTTCGCGGTTATTGCAGCTCATCAGGTATACGTACCCGGTACTCTTCCGCCCAATCATCCTTATACTTGAGCACTCCAAAGTTGTTTTACAGCTGTAATCTCATTTGAATCGAATGGAGCGTGCATGGACGGGGAGTCCCTTCTCTTTCGCAGCAAGCTAATATACAGGAGCCATAACAAACGCACATTATATTCAACTTATCTAGTGGAAAACTTAGAAACGATACCCGGAACAAAAGCCTGTGCAATGGGCGAAGTGTTGATGTTACATAGGGGAATATGGTAAGACACAAATATCATTTGGCTTAGAAAGATGGATATCAGGAGTTATTACTAACCAGATTATGAAATACTCTTTACTTCCTTCCTTATTTAGTATATAACAGTGTACAACAATTCAGGGAGGGGATCGTTGTCAATGAAAGAATGCCAGAGGGGAAAGTGACCGGCAGTGGCTGGAATCGAACCCAGGTCGTTATTGTACAAAGTCCAGGATGATAAGCGTCTGACCACCGCTGATCAGATAGTGGAGTTTCGCTTTACGAAAACTTTAAAGAGGACGAACACTGCTGGTCCTCGGCCTAGGTGAACCATAAACAGGGAAACATCAAGATTTACCGAACGCACTCATTCGTTTCTTGAAATCCTTGATTGCGTATGTCATGGTGCTGATAGATTTCAACAGGAAAGAAGCAGAGGAATCGTACTTCTAAGACCAAAATAATCTTTTTTTCACATTCACAAATTAGACCTTTGGGTCCACAAACTGATTGTCAGATAAGTCCATGGTAAACCCTTGTCGCTAATGTAAACAAAAAAAAAATAAAGTAAACGTTGTCACAGCAGTTGACCACTGACTGTAGGAGTGGCAACACAAAAATTCGGCCGTGTAGAGGAGTCGTATCATGCGATGTGAACGTAAATTAGGCCATTGTGAATTAGGACGAACGGCTTTTGGCTTTTGCTCTGAAAGACTCACAATCTTGTACAGGTTATGCTTAAGTTCCAGTTAGGATGTGATCAAGATGCACTGAACTGATGATTTCCAAGAAACTGTTGGTGTTTGCTTAGACTCTCAGCGACGATTTTGTCGATGGCGGTCGGGCGGTTTCGAATATATACCTCTCCCCCCGGGGAGTTCAGAGGTTCGAATCCCGCCATCGACATTGGCCACGTGGGTGGTAGACCGTTATTCATTATCGTCCGGCTCGTTATCGAGTATGACCTATTGTGGATCTCCGCTCAACATCTCAGGCTCAGGTGGCCTGCCACCTCTCTTGTCTACGGGTTGTATGCCTTCCACTATACTCATGCGCAGGCATACAATAATAAAAACGTACAGCCTCTTAAATCACTTAATAAAAAATAATACTTTTCCGGCATAGCAAGCAGTGTGATATAGTAAAAATCGCCCCTCATCAAGCATGCACTGCAATAGTTCTGTGCGGATTGTTTCAAGTGGAGATTTTAATGAAATTCTTCAAACGGCTGACAGCAGTGGTAGATCGTAGAGCACACGTTATAGAAGTCCTATTAATTCGTAGACTCTTTGAATCTTTCACTTGCAAAAAGATCACCCAGTATACACATCCCTCCCAATTTAGAAAAGTAAATCTAGGGTGAACACAATTTGGTGGATATTACTTGTACTTGGTGATGATTTGTGTCTTTTCAGTCGGCCTAAGCCCAAACCCACCCCAGTATATGGAAATACAAACATACACACACATACACACGCACACACACACACGCACAGACAGACAGACATACACAAAGCTTTGTTGTCTCAATCCACTGGACTGCCATTTTCCTGCACAAAGTGTACACAGAATCAACACCAAATGGTCCAGCTAATGAATGTGGCAATTCGTACAAGATGGATACTGCATAATCAGAACTGCTGGGCGTGCGGCTCAGCTAATGGTGCTAATTAAAAAAAATACAAAATCATTTTCAGGACATAAAGACCGCTTACCACTTGATGCGTAGATCTTTGTACACAAGCACACATTACTAGAAAGAAAGGGCAACACTGTAGGAAAAGAGAAAAGATTGCTTTGTTTTAAACTGACAGACTGCATGCGGGGTTGGATTTTGCTCGTCACTAGGACCTAGGTATTCTAGGCCACTGATGGACCTCAACTTGAAAGGCAAGGCGCGTTACTTGGAACTGACTGAACCGGACAGTAGACTCAAGTGGTAGAAAGCGATACCTGTGAATCCCATATGCAAAACATGAAAGATGAAGTAACCCACTGGAGAAAGTACTCACTGCTGTTGTGTTCTGTTCATTTCATGCTTACGCGCTGCAAGGGGAAAATATGTTACGTCACAGCTTCGAGGGTCTACAGCACTATCAGAAAGAACCGGAAGCTACGATCATCATTTCGGGGTTAGAGAACCACAAAAGGTTTAAACTTTAGTGGGATTCAAACCCCGTGCCTCAGAGGTGACCGAGACTTATTCCAGCCGAACACCACCCGGGAATACTTACAATCACAGTTTGCTTGGTAAATACACTGATGACGGAATCACCGGGTATGCCCCACTCCACTAGTTCTGTTCAGGCACTCATCAACTGCTCGACCAGTCGAAACTCGAAATGCATCGATATTGTATTTCGTCTCTACAATAGCGCTAAGTGTTCTGACCTTCTTGCATCCAAACCGGCCGTACCAACTAAAGGCCAGAATACTACTAGAGCATCACTTGCCAGGTATCTCGGAATTACTACCGGCAACAATCTTTCTTGGTCAGACCACCTCACTAATTTTTCCCAAAAGATGTACGTTTACTTTATTGCAAGCAATGACTGAAATCATTTTCCACATCTCTTCACTTAGCCAAATGCTTCGAACTCGAATGCATCTTATCCCACTGGCTCCATGCTCCTACAGTAATTTTTCCAGGTCTGCTTTCACAGCTTTCAAATGTCTTGTCAAATCTATCAAACAATCTTCTCAAACAGTGGGACTCCCTGTGACCAGCCAACCCAACAAGTCAAGGATACTGGAAGACCAGCGCGCATCATCTCCACTCAGCTCTCAGTGGATGTATCTAAACGTCTCCTACTGGGTCGCGGTACGAGCACTCGTTCGCCAATACTAACGCTTCCGAATCGTCTACGGCTCCTCATCTTATCAGATCCCCTACCAACGAACTAAAACATCGGTTAAGCTGGAGGATTCCTCTCACTGTTCTGGCAAATTACCCCTATTTTACATGTGTTTGAGTGGACATATAGCTGTTAAAATATTCACCTCTAAGTGCACAAAATAGTTGCTTGGTTAGACTTTAATTTACACCTACTTTAACAGACTTCCTTTACCATTGTCGTAATTCACGAACGGAGGAGACAAGTGTTTTTCTTGATCTTTGACAATCGGAATGAAACCATCGATACTACAAGAGTGGTTCGTACTGGCCCGAATGAGACGAGATTAATCCCACCATTTGAAATAAACTTCGTCAGGCATGCAACGCCTCAACTGTTAAATAGCGAGGTTTTGTTAGCCATCTCGAAAACAGTTTGCTTAAGCCCATTAGAGACACATCTAAGGAACTCCCGTAGATTGTCGATCAGGCTGTTTTCACGAATACAACAAAGATCCAGTCTTATGTATAAAATCCTCACTCAAAGCATCTTTCGAGATTAAATGTTTGATATGAGACTGGTGGAAACTTGTGCCAACAGTCACAAAGTCAGCTTTGCTAATCAATCAATAACCACAGGCAGTAGAATAAGGGAAAGAAACGGATCCTACCGACGAACAGGCGGCGCTCAGCAGAATCCCAGCAGGATTGAGGGTAGCCCCGGATGAAACTTAGGATCAAGACGGATTAATCGAGTCATCACAGGAATGACAGACGGAAAACTAAGCTCAGTGTCCGCCTGCACACGTTCATACGGGTATTGAACTCAGGAAGATCGATCTATCTGAATTATGGGTTAAAAAACCGTGATGTCTTCTTATTTTGAATTGTTCGGCACAGTGAATTTAACTGTCTCCATGCTTTGTCTTCTCGCAACAATATAAAACTGTCGTTGCACAGTACATTGTAAACTGTTTCATTTAATACCATGTGATCTCACTTTACCAAGGAGTATACGCTTAGGACATGGTGCTTAAAGCTTCTTGGAATTGAACTATGCTCGTTGTCGTGTTACAATTGACAAAGGGAGAATTCGGATGCAAAGTGATAATTCTTTCATAGTACCTCCTGTGTTTGCGAGTGTGTGTGTGTGTGTGTGTGTGTGTGCATCGCGAGGAAGTTACTTGCTATCAGAGCAAAATCGATCAGGTAAATCATTCAGAAAGTGTGAAAACATGCTTTCACGTAGCAATCCCGCGTACACGCAAACGTGAATGAGCACACATCCACGGGATCTGTATCGCTTCAATGGTCAAGGGTCATCTTCACGTTTGTGTTACTAACGTGGAGGCGAGCACTATTTAGGCAGAACGAACGATAACACATTTGTTCGATTGTCATTCATGTGTATGACATGGTCGTTTATCCAACTGCAGAATTTATCAATAGATTTATATGTATGTATATGTCACTCTGTGTGTGTGTATGTGAAATGTAGTATGACCTGAGGAAAGACAGACTATACAGTATGCATTGAGGCTGAGATCTCTGATAGACCAACTGATTGGACCAGCAGTACAAACAGCACTGTTTTCGGTTTCAGGACAAAAGCGTGAACATAAAATACATGTTTACTTAAAAGGACAAATGGCGTTGACAATTTTGCACGAATAGGAACCGGAAAATGCATTCGACCGATAAATTTCCATATGACGATCATGACTGCTACACTATAAATTATAGATTTGAAGAATAAACCATTCTACTTAGGTCAGTTGAAATCCCGGTCAGATCAACGAGTTACCGAACCTTCGATTTCGACAACAAAAACAACAACTCCATGAGAGAATGTCACTGAGACTGATACTATTTGAATGCCACTGCGAGACTTGAAACTATCGTCAGGTCTGTGCTCCCGTATCGGAAGATTACTTGATCAGTCTACCATTGGCATAATACGGGATGTGGATCAGCGGTTAATTGTTTTGATTGACAGGATGCTGACAAATTTTTGTCAATCAACTAATAAGGGTTGTCAAATCGGTGGACACTTTGACGAGCAAATTTACTATGCGACCTATACGATGCACGCAAACCTAACAACTAACCACCATCATCATGACATCAACCGGAATATCATCGTGATCACCTTTGTCAAGGTTTTCACCGCGGTCTAACGAACTGGTCATCCGTTCTATCGGGTCGAGTCCATCAGGATCTCCTTCACGATGTAGAAGGCTGACGAGCGTAGCACTTCGGTTACACGGGCTTTCAGTTCACTCGGAATTCGTCCACGGTTGACGGTGTACGAATGAATGACATTGGGTTGGGTGTACCTCCGAGAGCCTCGCTAATCGTCATCGTGATGCTCGGTTGCGTATCGCTTAGAATTCATTTAACCCTGGATCACGAAGGTTAAACGCACAAACACACACACACACAGATGCACAAACTAACTATCGCATGACCATGTACGGACCACAGAGTTGGAAGAAAAAACGTAACATTGGAACCAAACGACAAACCGTGAGCATGGTCAAACACAAAATTCTCCTTCTGCAGTGTTCATTTCACACAAATGACACATAAACCAGCGGTAACTGATGGAAATTGTTGAACATTGTTATCGCGCAACCACATACAGAAAACGTGTTCTAGAAGAAAAAAGAAAAATGGGCCAAAAACAACACCGTTTTGATGAAAGCTCTTTCATGGCCACGATGCGCACTGCTCAGGTCTATCAAAGTTATATTGCGATCCAGAGGTATCTCCCCTCTTGATGTAGCCAATTTTCTTTTGGAAGAGCGTTTTTCGTCGTGCGAAAAACTTCGCATAAATATCTTATCGGAATCGACTCATCCGTTGCACATGTATTTAACTAGGCATATTTCTTTCTCATACATCAGGTGTAAATGTAACCTGTCCTACTTCCTGGCAACCTCTCATAGTTTACCTGTCCTTCCTTATCATCCAAGGTATTTGAATAACCCATCGCTAGTGTCTAATGAACTCAAAAACGCTTAGTCTCGGCTCATTTTGCGACCATTTTTTGTTACTGTTGCTTGAACGAAGCACTAATTCCATTATTTTCACTTATCCGAAAGCATAACAATTTTATCCAACGAATAATATGTCGAAGAGCATAGTATTGAAAATCTATCCTTTGCGATGAACGAAGCCAGATTTTGACCCGACTTGAACGATGACGTGAGCAAAGTGGGAAGAAAGAGTCAAAAATCCTAGATACGCCTTCAGTAAACCACTAACGATCGAGAGTGAAGTGCGAGTATTATGAATACCGTAAGTAGTTGAAAGGGATGCATAATGGTTTCATAATTAAGAGTGAGTGCATTGACGGGTTTTTTCCTCATCAAATGCTTACTCGAGTGCAGTGGAAGGGGTATACCTCATGGCCTCAAATGTCCACTGCACTATCAGAGATAACCAGCAACCAGACTCTGAGACGTGGAGTGGGGAGCCACGTAAGGTCACATTACGTCAGTCATGGTGACATGCCGGTCGACAGTGAATCACTGGTTGCCGTACAGGTAAACACAAGGCTATGCTACCTCATGATGGAGATGCAGCAACTATGAACTCGAGGCTTGGACGAAGAACGGTACAAGGTCCCAACAAGTCAGACTTGGTCTCGATCCGGAGAGGAACTGGGTGCCCTTCATCGAATCTGAAGTCAAGTAACATTACTGATTTTCAGCCATCACCGATCACTTTAAAATGATCCAGAAACTACTCAGATATAGGCATTGGATTTGCTTCTTGACCATTAAGTTACAGTTTGAAAGTATTTATGAGAGGGAAATTAATTGTCTTTTGCCGTAGGTTGATGATTGAGTCTAAATTTTGTATACACAGGTAATTTCTTTTGAAAATTATTTTCGACTAATAATCAGAGAGCGTTAGTCTGACGATTTCACAAGCACAAGGTGAGCCACCCCAAATTCATGACATATCAATTCATTTTGAAAAACCAGCTCTATTTCGTAGGTGTTTTATACTGACTGATTGGTCATCCAAGAAACAAATACCGGGCCAACGATTTCTCCTCTTCAAGAAATGGAATCAAGCAGTAGAACCGGGACAGAGTCAGTAACTCTGACGGACGACCATTTGTTTATAAGTCAGAGTTCGTAACCACCATCGGACTGATGCATTGATACTTTGTATTGGATGGGAACCATTTCGTGCATACCCTTCACCAGTTAACGGAAAACGAAATGATGCTTCTGGGAGTATACTACTGAATGCAACACTGTCAAGCATGTCAACGAGTCACACAACACGGTTTCCATCAACAACCGGAAAAAACACTTTTGAATATTTTCACTCGTACAAACTTGATAAAAATTACATAAGTAGAAAGCTGTCCTGTTCGATTGCTCTGGTAGCTTGAAATCTGCAGAATTTCGAAGAATATTTCACGGTTAAGGTTGGTGGGATTGTGGTGGTGGGACATGCAAAAATGTGTTTGGATACATTCAGTGTTCAGTTCGATTCTAAAACCGAGCAGTTTCCATCCGACTGTTGTGCATGTAGCTCCATAGTTGAGATATCTTTCTAAGGAACAAATTGAGTGGCCGCCCGAATTCATCGGTGTTCACGAAGGCGGATAGTGGGAAGACTTCAGGCTATCTTCATTTCTCCGAGTGATCCACCATAGGGAAGCCATTCGGAAAGTTATTCTAGGGGATGCTCTACAGTTAGATCAGTCAGTTTGGACCAAGGAAATGGTGATCGCGGTCACAACTACTAAGTCCGTTAGAGGACACAAGGCATCATTCAGCACTTTTTTCGCGCCTGGTTATAATGGCTTTTTGGGTTACGCAGTAAAATCACTGGTACTTTGCTAAATGAGGCGTGAAAAATAGATAATCAAACCACGAAGTGATCAAGAAAAACTGATTATTTCGAAAGCAAAACGGGAGGTTTATTCTTATAAGACTACGTTGAAAGTTTCCCCCCTTCAGCCCTCCACCTTGACTGCCTTATATCCTTGCGAAGCTGAGCTATTTCTTTGAAAATGATAGGAGATATCCTGTAATAAAAAGTCATGAACAACTTTTGGAGTTTCACTGGGAATAGTCCACGACAACAGCGGTGACACTGGTGTACCACCAAGTGTACTTGTCGAAAACGCATATCCGCCAAGTTGTTTGTCTATTAAATTAGTTTTATTCCAAATGGTGTTTCTGAAATCATACAAACGGGACTTCGTGGCTTCATCTTCTTTATCTTTTGGTTTCCGTGCACGAGAGGAAAAAGACAAAAAATTGAGTCTCATTCTCCGCAAATTTCTACGCTGTCCAGTCCATGTCTACTGATTTCCACTCCTCGTGTCTCTAATCCTGCTGACACTGCGAACGAAATTCCGTGAGTAACCTGCCTCTTTTTGTTGCGATTCTTTTTGAACCAATCCACTTAGAGAGACCAAATTCGGCATTCTCTTGTGTCACCCAACTACCACATTCAGTATGTACACAAATTGCAAACGAGACTCAGCTACAACGATTCATCCTGGATAACTTGCCTCTGAGGGTGCGAAATGTTATTAAACCCACGAATGGACGAATGACAAAAGCAACCAGCTGATTGCGAAACACAATGATGTTTATCATCAGCGGCTGCAACACAACATTCAGACATGCTTCCAGTGATGTTGCGGATGGTTGCCATTTCTGTTGTTCCATTCATCGAGCATCACAGACGTCAACTCCTACAGTGTCGAAGACTGTCGCGCCCTTAGAGACTCAAGCCGCTAACAGACCCCAAACATCTACAATCGGACTCAACCCTGGATAGCGAACGGGCCTCTTCATGGTATTGACGTTCCGGTACAATTGGCACTTTCTGTGACGCTATGTGCACGTATAGCCACGTACTCAAGAGGAATGTCGATTAGTCATGGTCATTTTTCTGGAATCACCGGCATTAAAACTTCCTTCGGTGTTCTGAGTCAGTCATTTGCTTCCATCTTAGAACTAGTAGCTGAGATTTCCCGCCCCAAAATTCGTACACACGGACCTTCACAGACTTAGCGTTGAAAGCCCGACTTCCGAATTTTGGCTCGCAGTTCCTGAGGTCGTGTGGGTAGCACACGATTATGCAAGGACTATCAAAAATTAAACCATTTCTGACCCGTGAATATTAAATCTTCCCACTCAACACCCCCGGTGATGTGATTTCTGGCCCATTTTTCTCAATCCTGAGCACGAAAATCAGTCATCCGAGGTAATAGTACCATCTTTCTGTACAGTAGAATAGGTGCCGACTGTAAGGGTTGTTGTGCACGCAGAACTATCACTTTCAGCTGCAAGGATCCCTGCAGCTTCGACGCACTTGCTTTGGGTTGGTTCAAAGCACCGCGTAAGAAAATCGACTCATGACCCGTTCGGGAATTTTTCTTCGCGTTCAACATTTTTCTCCGTGACGTTATCATTTGAATCGTTCAACCTGTTACGAATAACAGTTATCAATCTGAAAGTTTTCTTGGACAGCCGGCGTATGCTCATTCCCGGGTCTTTGTGTGGGAGTGATTTACTCCTTTCCTGCTCAGACAGCCTTAGATCTAACGCAATATAGTGCAAGAAATGCTATTAAATCCACCTTTTTTCTCTGTTTTCCGCGACGAATCGAATCAAACCAGTTGGAAGGACCAAATTTGGTATGACTTCAACCCACTGCCATTTGACATGTGCACACGGACTGGAAGCGTGAAACAGATGAATCGATTTACTGTCCTTTGGACTCCACTTTTCACGCGCAAAACTCAGGTCATCCGACCAACCTGCACTCGGAATTACCAGACTCGAGTTTCGCTCTTGTTAGGGCTCATCAGTGGTGCATATCCTCCGCCACACCCAGGGTTTGAACCCGGGCCCTTTCATCTCGAAAGGCGTGTGTGTCACCACTGCACTACCCCGCTTCCGTCCAGGCTGATCCGAATCACCAAGTTAAGCTTGTTCAGATATCGTCCTCTATGACAGCCAGAAATGCCCGACAGTCTGGTGCTTCCGAGTGCAGGTTGGTGGGATGACCTGAGGTTTGCGCGTGAAACGTGGAGTCCAAAGGACAGTCAACCAAACAAAGAATCGATTTACCCCTGAAAGTAAGCCTCCAAGTATGAAACACTACTCTGAACAAACGGTAAAAACTACCAGCTGGTTGCAAAACACTGACATTTGTCGTTAATGGCTGAAAAGTAACGTGTAGGCATGCTTTTGACGAGGTTCTGGATGGTCTCATGTTGTGTTGTGCATTGAACAAGAAAGATGAGTGTGAAGTCGCGCAGTGTCGAAGACTCTCCCAACCCCACGGATTCGTCTCACTAACAGACTCCAGACATTTTTAATCGGGTTCAAGTATGGAATGTGAGTAGGCCAGTCCATGGTCATTATGTTTTCGCACAATAGACACACTCTTGTGAGGTTCGCAGTGTGTATGGCCGCACTGTCGTGTTGAAAGATGATGGGTCTCAATCGATTTTCCGGAGTTATTGGGAGCAACATTCATTCGGTGCTCTAATGTCGAACCCAGTAGACTGCTTCTCGCCTGGAACTACTAGCTGAGATTTCCAGTCTACAAAACCCGCACTTCAGAACATCACAGACCCACCGCCAAAATCCCAACGACTGAGCTCCATCTTACTTTCCCTGAACTCATATAAGTAGTACATACTTTCATTAAGACCGTCTGAATTAAACTTTTTCTCGCCACTAAATATTACATTGTACCATCCAACATTCCAACTTAAATGACTTCTGACCCATTATTCCTGATTTTATAAACGACTGTCAGCCATCCGAGAAACCGATCTCACCTTTCTGTATTGCAAATATGGTGCAGACTGTAGAAGTTGCTGTACGCGCTGAACGTTCACATTCAATTGCAAGGACATCCGTAGCTTCGATGCACTTGTAAGTTGGTTCAAAGTACCGTGCAAAAGTCTCCTCGTGGCTTGCTCGGATATTTTTCTTCAAATGTCACGTTTTCTCCCAGCCACATAATGATTTTAATCTTTCAAGAGGTTGCAAATGAATATTCCCTATCTGGTAGGTTTTTAGAAATCCGGCGTATGTTTAGCCCCATTTCTTTGTATGAGAGCACTTTTTCTTGTTCCAGATCACACATCCTGGGACCTTTGTTTTGCTAAATTGGAGGACTCTGCTTCTAAGGAGAACGCAGAAGTCGAGTGAACTCTATTCACGAATCACGTATGACTCGAACACTGTTCAATACCACACGGCTGAGTGTCCAAAACGAGTCATTACCTACCAAAGTTGTCGTGTTTGCAAGCCAGTTCGATGATTTGCCTTTTCTTCAGGAGCCACTTTAATAGCATCCTAAACCCTCACGAGCACAATTCCGTGATGAGTCGATTCACCTATTTCAAGCTTCGAATCTGTGTACAGATTTCGTGTAGTAATTGGTCAATAAATCAGCACGCCAAATCTGGTTAGTCTCTAAAGTAATCGTGGAAAATCAAGGTGGATTTAACAGCATTTGGTGCATCATCCATGTTCTGATGAATGAGAGGACTGTACTTCTAACCAGAATTTAAATCTTGGGTAAAGTTCGTTCACGAACCACGAGAAAAGTGAATACTCTTCAGTAACACACGACTAAGCATCCTTGAGTATTGAAAGTAAGATCATAGTGACAAAAGTCTTTGTAGTACACAGATGGTGGCATTTGTCATTCACCCACTTGTAGGTTAAATAGCCATTCTCACCCTCTGATGCACATTACTCGGGATAAATCGATTTTGAGGTGATCCAAATGTGAAATATCAATACATTGTAAACATGCCCAATGCACTTAACTGGTGGAGTCCGGTTAGTACAAAGGGAAATCCTACTGTAGGCAGTCAAATTACAAGCTAGTTCACTGTAGTGGATGCCATGTGCCACTGTAATTTGGGCGGGTTTACTGTGATCCATATGCAGAAAGTCGAAGGTCCTCCGGCGTGGCCCCGTAGCTCAGCTGGTAGAGCACTCGCGGTACTAAAGCGAGGGTGCTGACTATGCGTGGGTTCGAATCCCGCCGAGGCCAAAGACTTTCCACATTTGGATCACCTCACAACATTATCGAAATCTGCCAAATATCAGTAAATCGATTTATCTGTTTGATGTTTAATATCTGTGTGTTAATGTTTCATATGATGGTGGGTTGACACATCAGCTTATCAAAACTGGTCATTTCAAATAGTTCCGTTCAGAAGAAATTGCAGAAGAACAGACTGGATTCAATAGGATTTCGTGCACTATACCTAATGAACGCTTCTTGTCTTAAGAGTAAAAATAAATGCTCTTTATGACCCACGCAATCTTGTGGCATTATTCTACACTCTGCAGATGCAAAGCCTGTGTATGAGTGCTGTGGAAGAATTGTACCCCATAGCTCCAGAAACCAACTTTACTAGTAGTGTTAACCGGCAACCAGACCCTAAGACTTGGAAAAGAGAACCATCTAAGTTCCCAATGTTTCAGACGGTACACTCAAGCGTAAACATGTAATAAAAAACATGATCAAGCTGATCGATCAGATAGACTTCTGTCCGAGAGTGTGACGTGACGCACGACTGTGGTCTGTGACAACTTGACACGTAAACAGTGTGGGAAGACAGATGGTCACAGCGACTAACAGTCGACTAGGGAGGCCCGGGACCAGTTGACCAATGAGATGCACCGTACAGATGTGTAACCAACCATCGCGTTCGATTCTCACATTAAACTAGATTTTCCAAATCTGTGATCATTTCTCAACTTGTGAAGATTTTGCAAATCAATTTAATAGTTTATCAACCCAAGCAGAATATTATTATTCTTACAGAGGCAGATCACCCGCGTCTCATTGGTGTCACATTTTCCGGAATAAATCGACTAATTTCGGTCGTTTTCGGAATTCGCGTTCGTACTGAATACAGTAATGAATTGACGTATCAGAATGCAAAATTTAGTTGCTCTAGATGGTTTGGTTCGAAATGAATCGCAAATCACGGTGGGTTCAATGTAACTTCGTACACCATAAGGCCATCACACAGGCCACTGTGTCTGGAATCCGAAGTTTGAGGTCCGTCAACCGTTACACATGCATGTGACAGTGAAACAGTTTGCGTAGTCTAGTCGGTGTCAATAGGCGGATTAAAGTTTCTGCAGTAACTGTCCATAGCTTTCAGTCAAGTGGTCTCGAATGTCAACATTTTATCGCTGTCCCCTTCCAGAATGGACAAGCACCTCTAACTTGTGGTACGCTGACCAGAAATGACCAGCTGGAACTGCTTGTTTGAAAGACTAACCCATTACACAGACCGAATGTCCCTCTGTCTCATCGTCACATTACCACATAAGCCACCCGTCTTTCTCCGTGCCTGTGGGGTTATTCCGGTGAACAAGGTGAAATGATCACACCCGTGAGCGGAACTTTGATAACAATATCTCCGAAATGGGACAAAGAACGCTGACCTCAAGCTGTTCACATGGGGTTCTTCTAAGAGATTAGCTTCACGAGCTCGACCTACGTTTCCAATCCGTACATGGATAGAGCAATTGGCGTGTACTTTCTCTCGATCTCGTAGACCAACACACCAAGTGCTCTGTCGGTCACTTTGTGTAGTCCTCTTAAAGGACGGGACCAATTGAGAAGACACCGGGGTTAGGGTGGATTTTCGAGGTGGAAAGCCGAAGACTGAATTCATGCGGCCAGAAACTAACCAGTGTCGTGGTGAACGAGGGCATACACCAAGGGGGGGGGGGTATTAAATGCCGGTTTGACGTAATGACTCATTCTGAGCGCTTGGATTACATCAGTTTTTCTCCTTCACTATCCTGGCTCTACGCAGGCATAAATACGCCGTTGATATGAATTATCGATGCATCTACGTCATGACATCAATACGTATCTGAGGTGGTAAATACAGAGATCTCTCTGTGCTTGTGTTTGTGTGTGTAATTGTGGTAACAGATACGTCAACAGATGAGAACAAGTAAAGTTGTTGGCTGGCGCACTCTTTACCCTGTGTTGTGCGAGGATGTGAATATGATGGAGACAAAGTGAGTCAAGGTTGGCCAACCAACACAGTGTGAACAACAAGGAGGAACAAAGCTCATAAGTCCTCTTTTGTTACACTATCACCTAAATGGAATCGGGCTTTATTGTCCTAACTGTTCAATGATCAAATGAATGAGTGCATTCATGTGTGTGTGTGTGTGTGTGTGTGTGTGTGTGTGATGCGGTCAGAGCAGGGGAAGCCACGTAGTCCTCATTCGAATACACAGCTGAGAAGAGCTTGATCATAATGTGAAAAATATATGAACCTGAAAAGTGACGGGTAATCAAATTCTAACGAGTGGTGCTAAGCAAAGCAGACGTGTGTTCAACACTGGTTGCTATAAATGTGCATTTTCTTCCGAAGTTCACTGTGATAATAAATGCGAATTCACTACTGACCGGACACAGTTACGTACTGGTTTGAAAATGAGCGGCTGCAGTACCAAATTCAACGTACTCGAAGCTAGGCATACCCCTGTTCTATGAACAGAAAACTCGTATCGGTGAAAAGAGACTATAGCAGAGAAGCGAAGCACAATAAATATAATTGCTCCGCCCGATTCAAAACTCTAACTAACGAGGAAATCAGTCATGGACATATCGTTCCAATTTGTGAACGTACCTTTCCACTCTCTAACCACAAACTACAATTGTTGTGATACTCAGTAACAATGACAACGGATTGCATCGCCCCACCCCATAATCATCATCGCAAGGTCAACAAAGTGATTTTCTAACTTATTTGTATGCTATCATGTATCGGTCTGAAGTTAGCAAGAATTTTTCGCTATCGAACATCTGTAGCACATTTACCGCAGGAAATGGCATCACTATCATGCTTCATAACTCCAATATGATCGAGCTGTTTATCTACTCCATATATATATATATATATATATATATATATATATATATATATATATATATATATATATATATATATATATATAAAGACAATAAAACTTCAAATCCAGTCCATCCAAACCAAAGCCGACAGGACTAGAACTCACTTGGCTTTGTGTGCTTGAAATTCCGGTTGATTATTGTACACGGAACTGGCAGAGAAGGCAGCTGGAGCCAGTGTGATCTGTGCCAATTCTTTATTGATCCTCTTCACACCAGCCGGATCTGAAGATGAAAATGAAGAATAGAAGTACTAAGGAAACAGAAATAGGCACCATGTATCAGTTGTTTGATCAGTCGGTCAGTTGTTCGTTCCGTCATTCATTCATTCACTTATTCACCAACATCAGTCAGTCAGTCAAGCAATGGTGAACGACTTCCAACCTGGCACGGCAGCTAATTTTTGTCGACATCCGAATACGGCCTTGAAAAACTGAATATCATCAGGCATATGTACTGAGAGACAAGAAGAAATAAGCAAACACACAACCAAATTGCATTTATATCATAAAGAAAGTTTCGCTTGCGAATGATACTTTCAAATGAGTTGACCAAGAATGAGGCTTCCCGAAATTCAGTCGTGATCCACAAGCATGCAAAAAGGCGGTTAGCTACCACTTTCTGATCGTAACAGAGAGATACCGAAACTGCCGCAGATTTTGAAACTAATGCCACATCAAGTGGAACAACATCAAAGAGAGAGTTAAGATTGTCGAATATTTCAAATGTATCACACACACACTTACGCACAGCTGGTCAAATGTAGAGCAGCTGGTGTACCAAATGTCTGAATCTCCAAGTAAATTCACAATAGACCGATTAGTTGGGAACAGTGGAAGAAACAAATGTAGTCTATCAGCTAATGGGTATGTATGCGCTCGGTTCCTCAAGATCGTACATTTTTGTATTATACTGTTATACGTTGAATCCGTCACGCAACGTGCAAGACGATCTGGAATAAAAATGTCCATTTAGTCTTCTACTTTACAAACAAGAACCCTTACCCCGTGGGCCCGAACGGGGGAGTCGGGATGCATCAGCTGAGACCAGTGCCATTGTCACCGTCTTTACACCCCTAGGCCAGTTCATGGTCAGGTTGCCACGTCTCTTGTTCCATTCATCCTCAGGTGCCAGTAGCCCCCCGAATGGTAGATGATGGACAGATATGTGCATAACCTGCCCCCGTTAGCGAAGGCGTCGTGGAGTAATTAGACAGGCTAGGGGGTGGCTATCCACACCCATAGCGTCATGACGAACCTCATTCTTGCTCAGACAACGTGCCCACTAAAGGTGACCAATGCCACATTCGTTTGAATATGTTGCAATTATTCTCTCAAATTATCACAAAAAACTGATATTTTCAGCTGATGTGTCTGAAGTAATGAGTGCAAAATTTAAAATCCAGCGATAATAAACTAGGCCTTGAAGTGATAAAAAAATTTGTAGAATCAACTGTGAGTATGTATTGTGTAGCTTAGTGTGAAGGCAGGTGAGACTTGACATCAAGCAGAATTTTCCACTGACTTGTTAGAGAGAATAGGTTAACCGTGAAGCGGAAGTGACGGAATCAAATACCGAGGTCAGTGTTCATTCACGGCGGACCACTTGTCCCCATTCAGTAAAATTATCAAACATTTGAACTCTTCCTGTGACAAGTGCGTACCTGGCTTCAAGAGGCCACCAATATTCAAGAATAGCTTTGGACTAAATTAAGAGCCATGTAAAAGGAACTCATGCTAACAGAGCGACAAGTAGACAGGCCGTGTGATTGATTTTGAACACGTAAATCCCCGGGATAATGATGATGAGATTCCGGACAAATTGCATACCTTCGCTGACCAGATGATATTTCAATGAACTGCACCCCACCCCGTGTTTGTTTGGTTATTGTTCACGCCGTAATCCTAGCACTAAAATATTGGACATGGTTAGAATAAGGGGTGCCAGGTAAAAATACAATATAATACAGCCTACACAGAGCATAGGGTTGATCAAGACCAAATGAATGAATATATCAAAGGCCTAACTGGCAGCACTTGTGCGTATATCGTATCAACGGGTTAGATGTGACTGAAACTTATGCACAGCTTAATAGGACCTAAAATGTAATCAGAAATGTGAACTCATGCCCATAGATTTAATTTAATCGGAAGCTGCTATCGGTTGGCGCAAAGAACAGAGAAGGCCAACAGTTGAGGAAACGGATACAAATCATTGTATTGGATTGCTTAATTTGCCTCAGGTTGGAATGACATTATACGGGCAGCCCTGAATGTCCTGTTGAGAATGATGTAAAACAACAACAATAACAAGTAACAATAACAATCCAATCACTGGAACCAATGTACTTATCCGTATCTGGCAGCCGAGGTAAGTGAAACAGTCAAATAACCTATTCCGGAATGTGACGCATTCATCAAAAGTAGAGGAAACACAAGAAATGGGTTCAGCCCATTCTTCGCAAATAAACAAAGCTTGCTAGCTGTTAAGTTAGGGGGGAAAGCGCTGTGGACACGAGTGAGAAAACTAGTTATCTGAGAACACTCCTCTAAAAGAAGGAAAACAACAATAAATAAAAACGGCAATCCACGCTTCGTCATCCAACCAGTGTTTTTGTCATCACTAGTGTTCCGCGGTCAAGTGAGAATCTAGAAGTCTCAATGAACTATGTGATTTGATTACGAACGTACGATATTTGAGCCTAGTCCTCGGGTATAAACGTATCTGGGATGAGATTCTGGCCCATGGAAATGATAGAACTTTGACGACTGAGTGACGGAAAATGCATACCACTGAACTGGAAGAACCCAACGAGTTGCCTTCATGGCTGCGTTGATCGGAGGTGACGGGAACGATTACAATCTGTTAATGTTCGTTTGACATAGTCATACAACTGGATCGTGAAGCTACAACAAACGAGAATTCGTTTTGACTCATGGAGAAATTTTGAAGTAATCCAAATGGTACAAGTTGCCCACCTCGGAAGGGTTTGAACTCATGACTGTCCTCGTAGCACAGCCAATGGAGCACACACTGTTCTGAAGCATGGATGAAGTCCATGCGTAGTTTCCAATCGTACAGGGATTAACTTCTCTTAGCACTTGAATCAATTCATCACTCGTCAAGTCTATCAAACCGTATTTCATTATTATTAGATGAAAACTCAAAACAACACGGTATATGTATACGTGCGATAGCTTGTGAAAAGTATGACTTCAGAGTTCAGTCTTTCTGCAAAATTTTAAACGATAATGGGCAGTCCTCTAGCTACTTGAATTACTAACGTGAACCACCCATTACTGGTTTAAATGATCCACTAAGGAAGCAGTTGCCAGTTCTCTTCGATAGAATATTTAGTTGGACTTCTCTGTGGTCCTTCAGTCAGTTCCACCGTACTCATTTGTGAGCACCGAGCGAAAATAGTTTCGGCTCTGTTTCTCTGACCGCACACGCACGCATACACATGGCAGGTTATTTTCCGTACGGAATACGTGTGCCGTATCCACTGTCTTGTCTAGAATCGCGTATCTTAGGACAGGGTCAGTATCGTCGATGGCTCGCTTTCAATTGTGTGAGGAGTGGAAGCCACCAAAATCAATTTTTCGTACGAAGGACTTCAGTTTTTAGAGCCTAAGATGTTATCCTGTTTGTACAGATAACGCCCGGAACTAGCTATCGAACACATCAGAAGTAGAAGGAGAACATGGTGAGAATGTCTGCTCATGTAATGTGTAATCCGGAGTCAAAATTTATCAGACAAGTTAAGAATTGGGTGGGAAATGTTCGACTACCAGAGAGAGAGAATGAAAAAAATTGTGAAGATTGGGGAACAACATGCGCAGATATGTGAGAATAAAAAGTCGGCTTTCGCAAGTGCCGTTAGTCAGCTAGCCACTCGCATTTGATCGCATCGAAAAGCCATTAGGGTGACAAAAACGAATCACAGGCTTCGTGCCAAATGGAAAAGTGAATTATGGTTGGAAAATACATCAACAAAAACCTTATCAGATTCCAAATTCACTTCACTAAAAGTGGGGAACTGCGGATATCACTGAGCTTTAGCGAAATGCACTTCCTAAAGCCCAAAGGGCTTATACAGATCCGCGGTTGTGCTCGCTGCTTGCCTTGTAGTTGAATGATGATGAAGACATTAAGAATGAGGGCCATTTAGAAATCAAATGGAACCATGAACAGTGTACACATGTGCACAGGTGGGTAGTAGCTGTTAGACATTCTTTCGGCCACCAGATTTTAACCTCTTCTCTCTACATTCGACAATAACACACTAACGAGCAAATGAGCAGACACACTTTGACGAAATTCGCACAAATCTATTTGTGACCGTGCTTACAGCATCGTCCGAGGACCGGTATACACATGGTGGTTCAGATTCCGTTAACAATTTGGGCATCATTAATTTTGTCGGCATGTGTCGTACTGGCCAGCATCGACAAACAAAGTTCAAACAAGTGCATTATCCAATAGGACAAAGTGCAAACTCGTGTCTCCTATCCCCCAAAAATGTCCACTCATTATGAAAGCGGAATGCGACCGACAGGTGGTCAGAACCAGCACTGATGTATATGCGTGTGTGCTAATGCACGCACTTTTGTGCGCAATTGTCCATCCAAGGCGTAAGTTCTGTGAGCAGTTTCTTTTACTGGGCTCATTATTTACTTCCCTCCTTCTCTTTCCTTCTTTCTTCCTTTCTTTCGTTCTCCCCCCCCCCCTCTCTGTCTCTCTCCCTCTCTTTCTTGCAGGTACGATTATACTTCGTTGTGGCCTTGGACACAATAATGCTTGCATGCAGAAGACTGTAGAACGCATAAACTGATCCAACTTGGCTCAGTCGCTTAAGGCTCACAATGATCTTTATCACGATGCTATATATAAGCAATAGCGATCCCTTCGATTCAGACCCGATCTCAGATAGGCAAACTGGCATAGCAAAAGTCAGATAGGGTAATAATGAAGAAATTCTCCTAGTACTAGTAGTAGGTCAGATAAATTGCCAATAAAATAAAAGAAAATTTCAATGCAGTAGGTGGCAGTACATTCTCGGCTGAAACAGAGACTATGGGATCTATACTTTTCTCTCGATGAGCGTCTAAGGGATTTCGAACGAGGTAGGATATCCTAGGAACTAGACGGACTCGATAATGTTTGTACCGATAAGCACTAAAGGCGTCGAAAGTCATCCGCTGGTGATAATGTAATTTATGTAATATACACATTGAGTTAGATCGGATTTGGAACCAGGGTTTGACCATTCACGTTTGAAAGAAGCCTCAAAAATGACTTAAACAGTTGACTCAAGTACCAAAATTGGATGTTTGTCATTTGATAGTGTTATTTTCCGACAGTTAGACATAACTGGAAGTAGATGTTATCTTCATGATGGACCTATCTATATAGGTCGACGTACCGTCGGTTGGTCAGATACCTCTCACTGGCCCCACTTGAGATCTCTGCCTCTGTCGCTTTCACATGCATACGGGGACAAACAGTCTCTATCCATTCAAAGGCTGGAGAAACAGATATCCCTACATAGGCTTTAATGGACAACCCCCTGGTACGCATTTGTGGACAAAGGACTCAAGGGATTTGTTGCACTACAAACTCCGAAAGTTCTATTCCGGACCCTACAATCTCGCTTACCACCACCTGCTCCCGGAACAAAAACGCCACACTGTCGAACGATAGCAAAACCAACGGGGACCAGCCTGACTCACTGCTTGGTCACTTTGTAGACTGGAAACAAATCGAGGCAAATGAATAAATAACATGCCGAGAGCGCGGATAGTGACTGAATGAGAGTGCGGGGGGGGGGGAGGGGGGTGGCATCCGAAGGTCTTTCCTCGGAGTGAGGTGGAGAACGAGAGTCAGGGCAATGAACACCACAGAGAGAAACGCCCAAAACATTCAAATCATCTCAGTGCGCAAGTCGCACACGCACGGGGACCGAAGTATCTCGTCACTTCCTACACAGAACTGCGTGGGGATGTTAGAAGACCGAGAACAATCGCTTAAGGTCTGGTTGACCGGAGTCAGTCGGCGGCCGATGATTTGTTGTCGAGGGAGCCGGAAGTGAAATATCCCTCTTTCGGTCTGGAGAGGACAAATTGCCTACTTTAGTCGGACTCAATCAACCAGATATTCGACCGAAAACCTACGGTTGGCTGAAAATATGAGGAAGTGGGAGAAAATCGGAAAGCACCAACTGAATAAGCAATAATCGCCCACCCAGTGAAGGCAGTCACTTGGTCTATTGCAAATAATGCCATTAAAGTAATGTAGGAAACAAAAGAACGGGAATTTCTCTTAAAATGACAACAAAATGACCAGTTTTGATTAAGTGGCATAATTTTCTGAGTATCGGACTGGATATACTGCTTTTTAACTCCGGATCGCTATCACGCCGGACGTTTTGTGATCTATGATCCAATTCATTTCTCAAGGTCATGGCAGCTGGTTCTGTCTCTTCTGCTGCGATGAGCCCTTCCATATGGGTGTACTCCATTCCAATGCAATCGTGCACAAGCATAGTTATAAGAACGCCCGTTTGTTTGTGCCGGATCAGATAGTAGAATTACCAACGCCTAGTTGCAGGACAACATTCAGCACTGTGTCTCGTGATTCACTAGATTATAGTAACATGGGATCCATCTAATCCGCCCCCGGTTTGAATGATATTTAACAACCGATGGCATACTCAGACACGTTAAAGCGAACCTTCCGGAACACAGGTATACAATTTCGTTTCCTTGTCGATGAGTCATACGGCGGTGAGCTGAGTGTGATGATACGTAAGAGAACTGGCTTAAAAGAACTAATTCACACCAAATTCAAGATATTTTTTGCTAATTCACCACACAGAGTGAGGCAGATCAAGAGACCACAGCTTGTACTCAGCGATTGTCTTCCCGGTGTTCCGTCAACATTCAAGCCAAGATATAATAACTGGTCATAATTTCCTCCTCAGTCACACATCTAAATGAGAAAAACAGTCCCAATAAATTTCTGCCGTGTGAAAGCATGTCAATGAGCTCATGCCTAACAGATTTTCGCTGATGTGCATTTCAGTAGTTTTAATGTGATCCTGATGCACACACGAAAGCAGTAGTTTTCGTTTTCTGTCGGAGCAAGCGAAGTGGACAGGGAATTATCAAGAGATAGCATGAACAAAACTGTAATGTTTTTCGGTCTAATTCCGATCCATTAAAGACGCCTAGTAGCCGAATACGATCTGTCTTGCCACCACTAGAATAGTATATACAGGACTATCGGACATGTGGTTTGCTATTGTGATATCCCAATTTTCGGATAAAATAGCCAATCTGACCTTGGGGTCTAAATGACAGGACTACTTCTCTTTTATAATTCTTCTTAGGGATTTGAGTAGAGGACTACAGCTCGGCGTATTGAAGTGTCTGAAATAAAGAAGAAGAGCGGATCAACCCGAGCCTATTCTTATGTGGGATCGTCAAACCGAGTGTAAGCTTTAGCAAACAGACGGATAAACAGACAGAGGAGCAGATCAATCATCGTTAGAATAGCGAGTGCTCTAAGACAAGAGGTTCACCGCGAAGGGCCCAACAAACATTTTTTGGTTACTCAGGTTCGTTTGCCAAAAATTCCCATGCAAAGTTTCTCAGAAGTCCGGAGGGATGAAAACACGTCGGAGATGGAGTCTGATCCTCAAACGGAGCCATTTCTAACGCGCCTAATAAGTTGTGCATCTTTGCATATCTTAATTCCCTGTTAAACCGGAGCTGTTTATTATTGGGCACATCTCCAGACAGCAAGTAGCTGTCATCAACATAACCATGAACTGTGAGTAGTTCAGGTTCATGTGGGCGATCAGGAGCAGCCGTTGAGGATATGACGAGTTTTTCACTTGGGATAAGAAATTACTTGCAGTTGGCAAAGAAAATACCAGTGGAATCTCTGCTGCTCATAATGATTCACCAAAATGACAAGGTTCACCAGAACAGACTCATGACACATGAAACAAGCAGTCAACACGCTTCGAACAGTAGTACGTTGGTAATCTGGAATCTCTTCCGAAAGCTTTCTAGAAGGAATTAGTACTTCACTTTCAGTAAGACCAGAAATTTTGTTCTAGTATACAACAGAATTTCGTTTGATTTTTCACCAAAGATTGCTAAAATCAGTAACTTTTTCCCACCGGAAAATTATGACGTCTTAGTTTAAAATCCATCTAAGAGAAAATGGTACCTATGTAACTGTTGCAGAAAAAACCATCTCAGTTGTGGGTCCAAATGCATCATAAACTGTCATCAGTATGCCCCGAAATGTCCAAGATCAAACCACTCGTTTGAACGAAAGCTTGAGACCGAAAATAGTGCATGGTTTCATGGGCACTACACTTACTGTCCCCTGAAGCGCAACGGACGAGGGAACGTACTTATTCGAACTGAATGATGCTTTGGGCAAACACATCAATTATCTTTTCCTGATAATGCACGCAACTGTCAAAAGCCAACTCTGAAGTTCTCTGGAAGTGCCGACATTGAAAACCCTGCTTGATCGCCGATGGTAAGAACAAAAAGAATTCCACTGGCCCAGAATATTGAGAGGTTTGACAAGAGAACATAAAAAGGTTCCATCCACTAATTTTTGCATAGCAGAAAGCGCTGCAGTGCCTGGGCTGTGTGAAAAAAATTAACCTTTACGACGTTAATGAGGTGTGTAAAAATACCTGACGTGAACCAAGCGGGTGTGACAACGCGTATAACTGCAGTTAGGTATCGATCACGTCTTAACCGAAACGAATCTGCACGTGGGTTGCCTTCATTTGTTGTTCATGAGATACTCTGTGTGCGTGTGTTCCACAGTGGTTTTTGAAAGTGACCTTGTTGACATATTCGGCTTACTTCAATCCCCTCAAAAGGTTTGTTCAGTCCCAGTGTAAAACACTTGTTGGATCATGTCATGAAACTATTCCAAGACCTCAGGCCCCGAAAGCTAACCTACTGCCGTGGAAAAAGGTTGTCATGATCCACGTTTGACGGACAAGTTTTGTAGCATCTGCGGAAGAATGATGAGCTCGGTGTGCAAAGTTTTACAGATCCCTGTCGATTTGTGTAGCATGCGATATCTTAGAGTGGATTTTATGACATATTTGCCGACAAAACAGAATCCAGATGTAAGAACTTTATTTTGACCTACAAATTGTGTGCCATTTAAGTTTATCACCGGATCAGTGATCGTCCAGGTTACTGAGTTCAAATCCAACAATCCTTTTTGGCTAAATGTGGTTCTTACAAATAGATATTTTTTCATGTTTTGTTGGCGGTAAACCACACCTTGATGTACGTTACAGGTGTCACTAAACGAGTTCGAATGAAAGGTACTGAGGGTGGTTAGTGCGAAAACAGTTCGGCAATGACGATGGAGAACACCACATAGTAGCATAATGGTATTATATAATCTAAATTCCTTTTTGATTCTTTTGTACATGTGTACCTTCATCTCGGTAAGAAGAAGAAATAAACCGGACAACAAAGCTTTTCTTTGTCCGTGTTCACAGAACTGCTGGGCACGAAATTGCCTTTTTTGGAATGGAAGCCTGTAGGTTGGCGAAACAGAGTGCAGGTGGATAGAGGAGATAAAATTGCCCGTTTCCAATCAGACGATAACATGAAGGCATTCGACTGAAGAAGAAGAAGAACAGACATTCAAGAGTATGGACCATACGCGTGGATAGATAATTTGTCGGTTCATCAGTAATGATTGACTTTACAGAGTGGATCGAATGCCGGGATCAATGGCTTTTATCTCAAACGGATATGAGGACCGGGTGATTAAGGATAAACGAGTCAGATCCCCGGAGATAGTCATAGAAAAAGACAACGACTGAAAAAGTACGAACTCATTAGCCGTGAACCGCATGGACCAGTAGTTTTGGGCAAAATAATTTCGTGATCGGTGGGTGGAAATCCCCGGACACATAGATATAAATAATCGCCAGAGGGAACAACACGTGATCTATCTTCCCGTCAATTTGTTCCATACAAATGCTATGGCAGCCTCATTTCGTTTCATCCGAAATTCTCTTACCAATATAACCATTTGGGATGAAACAAAACTGAGGGACAGCAATTTTCTTCTCTCAAGAAATGTAAAGATTCGTTCTCTCTCTGAACTATCGTTTATTCAGCACAACACAAGAATAATCAAAGCTAGTGTAATAGATTCTAGATCGCTTGGCCTTTTGGTATGAAACTTTACTGAAACGGAAATGCCAGTAATGACCGAATATGCTTCCAGAAGGCTGTAGCTTCCAAGTGACACATGTGAAATTCATTCAAAGGGTAATGAAGGATATCTGTGTTTTAATGACGATGAAGACGGCGAGTAGTTCCAGCACACAGGTGGTAGTTCAAGGACAGGAGGGTGCACGTACATAGAACACGTGGGTGATTTGTGCGAGTCAATGCAGTCGACTGCTTCGAAACCGACTGTCATAGATGAACTGTATCCGGGACAGACCAGTTGAACGGACGGGCGGATACAGCGACTGCTCCCAGCACCGAACGTGTGACATTTCAAACAAAACAACAGAACTATTGCAATTGCTTTTTATGTCTACATGGACGCATGTGTGTGTGTGTGTGTGTTGATAACTGAGAATAGTTGAGGGGAGGATGAAACGAAATAGGGTGATAGCTACCCGCGTAGCTTCAGACCGGGACAAGTTAGATGGTTATTCAGATCTCTCAATTTGAACATAGAGACGGGTCCACAATCGGGGACAAATGGAATGTGTATGCATGTGCTTGCGATAAAGTAGACTATCAAAGGGTGGCAGTAGATATGCGATGAATTTCAAGCGTCCACAACCGACAAGAACACAGGGTGCGAGGGAGAAGGGCACACATTCTGCTGTCCGCTGACTAACGTGTGAATGTGTTGAATAACAGAGAAGTTCCTTGTACTGGGATAGGGGTTTGTGCGGGTGATACGAGAAAAAGCGAATGGGTAATCAGAAGACTAAGCGGCAGGGACTTCAGGTGACCAAAGAAGTTCTGTCGAACTTGGGTTGTTAGTTCTTACTGCAGACATACAAACACGCCCAAGGTTCTTGAACTTGAGCCCATTCGAATTGGGATTTAATTGATCCACACACAACCATCATACCCGCAGTCAATCATTCACTACCACCACCACCCTTCCACTCCACCCCCCCCCCCCACCCTCTAAAAAACTACCCACACACGCTTATAATGCCAACAGCGATAAATCAACAAAAACCCAGTGTGTTCGAGTGCTTTTGTCTGAGGGTCACTGCCACCTTCGTTGTTCGAGCTGAGTATGCATATCCAACTCTGCTTTATCCAGTAAACACGAGTCATTTGATGATTCGATTGGTGTTCATAATGAGGTCGAAGTGTTCGCATATGTGGACATTGATGACATGACCATAGGTGGCAGATTTCGCTGATCGTAGAGGACGGAGCGGCAAAGATCCTAGAACATAAGAATACACTGTCTCTGACGGCGGAAAACAGTTGACATGTTCTACTTAAATGTTCGATAAACACACTCAAATCTTCTTAAGTGAAATTGTGTGCGATGAAACCGCTGGAGTACTAGTGCACACTCATGCGAAGATATTGGTTCAGGGCATGGATCCGGAATGGGACGAGCACAATGTGACATCTGAGCACGTATTGCTCGCTTCTGGTGGGAACATCGAGGTGAGCCGTCATGTGTTAGGCACTGATAGCCACCCTCTTAACGAAGTGACCTCTCTGCACCGTCTTCGGTGGCTCAGTCATGTTTTACGAATACCTGCCCATCGTGTACCGTTCCGTGCTCTATTCTCACGTACTGAAGAGGGCTAGAAGAAGCGATGCGGGACCAGGCCATGATTTGGGGTAGAGGCGTTAACAATATGGCGTCAGCATTAGTTTCGGTTGGAGCTTCTCGTCCCAAAAGAATGAGGACTGTCACTGGTTAGAGACTTTGAGGGATATGACTGAGAATATAAGTCACTGGTCCGAATGCTGTCGAACTCTCGTGCCCCACAATTATAAAGATGTCATTCTGACAAACGAAATGACAAAAAACATCAAAAGTTTACGGTGAAAAAGCAAAAAAGTCAGTATTTTCTCTCTCTCACTAACTGTCTGCCTTACTGTTGCACTACCCCTCCTCTATTGTGTAATTATTGTTATTTCTTTGGCCCCTTGCTTGATTTCAAACATATATATATATATATATATATATATATATATATATATATATATATATATATATATATATATATATATATATGATTTCTTTTGTTCCTCTATTATCACTTTCCGCCTGATGGAGGAACAGTGTTGAAAGTTATATTGATATCATGAGAACAGTGGCTGTTTTAAGTGCACATTTGGAACATACTTTTGCAGCGTTCCAACAGTTATATTACATCGACTGTTTGCTGAGAATTAGAAGGCGGTACTTGTAAAGTGATGATTCAGGCAGAAATTTTGAACCGCAGGTTACCTGTGTCCGCGCGGAGAGCAACGATTAGCAACCGTTTTGTAGCCCATAACCACTAACTCACACCCCGGCCGGTCAGTTGCTCATTTGGCAGCCTTTCGTTGGCCGCGGCCCTCTTCCTGAAGTGATGTATTCAGTCATACAGTAGATGTAGGAAATAAAAGAATTTGTTTCTACTTAACCTCGGTAATCAAGTTCCGGTAACGATTGTGTGTGAGGGGTGCAGGGAGAAACAACAGACCCCACCACGAAAATGAGCGGTTTTTCGTTTGCATATAATCATTACATTCTTGACAGGTAGTGTCTCCTATCCTCACGCAACTTCATCCAACCGTCAGACACAAATGGATGTCAAGCCTACCAGCCTGATCAATAGGAATGTACCAGAACCAATCCATGATCTAAGAGGCCTACACATCGCCATGAACCGCTATCGTGCAATCAGTCTATTAGATTGGCTTGATATGCAAATGGAATATACTTTCGCTATTGAAAACACCAGACTATACTTTCTAAAGCTCTCTGATGCATGTATGATGCGGTTTCGATAAAAAAATTA
Source organism: Fasciola hepatica (assembly GCA_948099385.1). Taxonomy (NCBI): domain Eukaryota; kingdom Metazoa; phylum Platyhelminthes; class Trematoda; order Plagiorchiida; family Fasciolidae; genus Fasciola; species Fasciola hepatica. Next base: position 6,936,331 of record CANUEZ040000040.1, read on the forward strand.
ACATGTTAAATGCTACAAAAGAGTAAAATTTACTTAACATTATTTTACAAGCAGGCTAACTTTCTTAACCTTAAAAACAAGTCTGAGGGAAGAAAACGGAAAGCGCTTGGTCTTTTCTATGAGTTGGTGCCACACAACCTATTCATCCACTCAATGGCAATACGCGTTCTGTTTCTGTAATCCTAACAGGAATTCTTTTTTGTCGTTCATTTTCTGTGCCATCGTGCTCTGCCAGTCGTTTTCCCGACCGTCAAATGGATCATGTGATCGTGTACCACCTAATCCCGCTTGATATTGCTGAGTAATCCTCGAATTTGAAAAGCGAACCCGTCTATCGATTGATAAGTAAAAAAAATCAAACTCCTACTTGGTCACGTGTCAGATGAAATCCGAACGCGGCGGAAGACATGCTAAGTTGGGTAAACACAGTTATGCAAACGACCAACTCGAAGTTTATCTTGAATTTGTTGGCTATTCAAGATTTACGGACGGACAGTGAACATGCAGATGCAGTTTGTGGTGTACTCAATTCAAACGCGACACGAACGTTTTTTTTTCAGTAAACTGTTTGCCTAGAAGATGTGGGAACAAGACGGTATATATATATATATATATATATATATATCAATTAGCAGTGGGTCCATTAAGCCTGACGAACGTTCATACGCAATCGAACGGAAGTATATACATTTACATTTGCAAATACCAGTACTGTACAAGCTGATAGCGCATGTCAACCTGTGACAAGGACTGAAGGGCTTTATCGTTGTTTACCTTAATCAAACAGCGATGGCCAGACAGAGGGTAGTTTACTGTGGGGGTGTTAGATAAAGTGAAATTCCGGACTAACCGTGTTTGACCAAACAATCAACTGACTACATGGTACTAGCCCACGCGTTAATTAGAGTTGATGACACCGATAAGAAGCACATTCAGAAACCAAATTTGTTCAGGACATGGAACAATTATTAGTGTTATTATACAAAAATATCTCATGTTCTGTTTTTTTGTTCCCGAAGGTAAACATACTGAGTTCGCAATCAAAAGATGTTTTATAAAACCGACAAGAGTATAAACCATTGGTGACCGTTTAGTCGATAGCCCCAAGCACTTGGGGAGTAGCGGTAATGACGGAGGTATCGAAGAGCAAATCCCCGTGAACAGCGAGACAGACCAAATCTGCTTAACCTATAGGACTTGTGCCTCCGCCGCTACAACACTCGAACCTCTTTGAGAGGTGTATGATGTTTTTGCCACACCGTTGCGCAGTCCTGCTGATGCTTTCCGGCTTTTCGTGTCCTCCGATCACCGATTGCCTACTGTGGCAACGTCGTGCGAGTGACGACGAGATTCATCCTCGTGCTTTGGGCCCGAAGAGGTTTTGGGAATATCTACTCATTACCTAGTACACCTTAGGCAATTCGCACAACTTGAGAACGAAATGGAATAATTGACTCCCAGATGATCTAGCTGATTAAGCGTAGAGTTATGAAAATGTTGGCGCTGGCCTCAGTAGCTGCATCAGACCTCCCAAGTTACGATCATTGTATTTGCTCGGAGACTGTAAACCACATGGGCCAGAATAGAACCGAGTGGTACGGAAGCTTTGCAATCTGTTCAGTCAACTGCCGCCGTAAAATATGGGGAAAATTACGGAGTTTATAGTAAAATGAGGCGGGGAAATCAATACCTAAGAAATCCTTATCTCGGTGGGATTAGTGACCGGATAAAAATGTCTCCTTGAGACTCATGCCCATGATTGACAAAACTTCCTGAAATAATTATGGGAAATTTTAGCATTCTATTCACAACAATGTCTTTAATGAATCAAGAGTTTAAACGGATACCCTTCTTAGATGAGTCCACAACGGCTATTCGCTGATATTTTTATGTGGGTTAGCCGCAGCTAGCTTTGAGAACAACGACACCGCTATCGCCAGTTGGAATTCTTGGTGTAAGTAGTATCCTCAGATGGATGAATTAAATCTCTTCGGAGAACATAGCCGGTTTCGCTACTATCGCCGCTCACTAGGTACGTGTATCCTCTGCTCGTCTGTCCACCCCACTTGCTCTGATATTTGTACTCTCCGTATGTTTTTTGTTCACAACGTAAATGGTTACAGAAGGCATGGCTATAGTCAAATGTCTAGAAATTGTGGAACTACCTTGTATTATTATCTAATATACTAATTACGTAAGGAGGGTGAGGCTTGCGTGGATGAAATTTATTACCAGTTAATCCTCAAACAGATGTTAAAAGATCAAAGCGAAGAACTTAACCCTGGGAGGCAAGCATCTCTTGATGTCATATGAGTTTACCTTTCCCTGTTATTAGTCTGGTTTGAGAAAGCATCAAATTACTCTGTGTGGTAAATAATTACAGTCTCCAATAATAATACAGTAAAAAAAATACGCATACATGCATGCTTGTATGGGAGTACGGATAAAACAATTTATCCGTACTAAGATTATGCTGATCTAGCTCCTTCGCTTCATCTTCTTCCGTAGAGGAATTAGACAGCATCCTACGACGTGAGTGAATTCAGTCTATCCAAACGGAATTTGAGTCATGTTCTATCGAAAACGGCGTTTTTTTAAATTAATGATCGAAACCCTTAGCGCTACCAGTTCGGCAAAACAGCTGAACAGCGCAAGCCCAAAATATGGCCAAGCTAGAAACACGAATCCAAAAGAATGCTTGTTTTTTCGACGTAACCAGTGCGAATCAACCAGACCGTCTGAAATGGGCTAGCTTTTGTCCCCGGGCAATAGTCGAGGAGGAAAATAGAATTGTTCAAACATTCACGACGATCTAGTGGTCAGTCGTGATGGACAAAGTCAGCAAATCGACCTGATTCATGAGCTAGTGAAATATACTCCGATTAACAAGAACCTGTTAAAATGATGTCTTTCTTAGGGAGGTTGGTGGAAGCAGAATTGCCGTTCTGAAGACCTATGAAACTTCAAAATGATGGGAGAGAGAGAGAGAGAGGAAAGGAGCAGATATTACATGGATTGATGATCGATAACTGTTGATGCATACATCTGTCCGCTGACGAAGGCTATTACTATTACTCGAACTGAAGCAGAACTTTTGAGAGCAAAAATGCAAGAAGTACAAGCATTCAGGTATGAGCAAAACGAATTTTCGGATCAACCCATGCAAACTCATGAGAATCCCATCAGACTTCTCTAGTTGAACGATAGCTGAACATAGTTTACAATGTCTCTCTGGATTCTGGCGCGTCCACGATTGTATATCAAAGGAAACACTTCAGCTCTGGTCTAGATAAGTCAACGATTTGTATCGCCGCCTCAGTGGATCTTGACAACCGTGAAGTTTCACGAAACAAGCACACCTGAACGACGGACCATGCACACGGGAAAGTTATCGCAGTTATTGAGGGCAAATCTGTTTGTCGGGTATCACTGGTTGTAAATAATTTAGTAGTCCGCGTTGTGCATTGATCAAAGAAACACAGTGATACGTCCCTGCCCTACTGAGAAATAGAGAAGCAAAATTCATATAAGGCAATGGTGAATCCACTGGCGTTTTACCTACCCAAAAGTTCACTCCTAGCCGAAATCGAACCGGCGACCTTGCGGGCACTTGCCCTACTATCTAGGCTATCGCTATCGCTGTACGTTCATGTGTCGCGAATAAAGCAAGTGAATATCTAGTCCTAGCGGACTTTCCATTGTCCATCTGATTCCGGATCCTTGTGTGATTAATACATTTTACTCAGATAAGGGTCGATAACAATGCGTTCATTGGATTGGTGACTTTCGTTCTCTTGCTCATTTGGGCGACCGTAACATTGAATCATCATGGCGTTTACGCTCCATCTGGGGTTACCTACGCACATACGCACACACATGGATGGGTATCTTCTTGACAACTCATCAAGTTAATCTGGCCCTTACAACCTAGCACTAGATTCAACAGATAGAAACTATTGCTATTATTGTGATGAACGGGCCTAGGTTATCGGTTTTATGCGTGGATTCGCATTTCCGGATATCGTAGTTCTGGTGTTTATCACTCACCTTTCATTTACATGGTTAAGAACGAAGTGCGTAACTGTACGTTCAGGCCCCACAAACGACATCCCTTATACTTACTTATTTTACATGAGAGATTCAATCATTAACAGTGCTCAGCGGTACTAAAACTCCCAATCACTGAGCAGGATTATTAGGTCCTCGACGTGACAACGGTGCTCATACCATGTAAAAAGGAGTTACTTCGCAAACAATACCGCGTTCTGCACCGCAACAACCATTTATAGAATTATAAGACTGAGTTGTGAAATACACACTTTGATTTGCGAAACCGCAAAGTGAAGTCACGAACTTATCACATAGATTTGGAAAAATATCAGTTTCATTTGAGAACCGAACACAGTGGTTGGTTTTCACATCCGTATAGTCCATCTCATTGGTCAACTGGCCCAGGCCTCCCTGGTCGACTAATGGTCGCCGTGACTATCTGTCTTCCCACGCTGTTTCCGTGCAAAAATGACACAGACCTCAGCCGTGCGTCATGTCGTGCTCACAGACGGACTTCGATCTGGTAGATCAGTGTGATCATGCGAAAATTCTGGGTACAATGTTGAGGTCTTGGATTGACTTTACCGGAAGATGTAACGCGTTGGAAATTCATCCACAACTTACCAAAATCATAATTGTTGAGATTGAGGATAATGTAGATAGCTAATGAGGCCTATTTCGTGACGACGCTCGCGCTGAGCATAGGAAGACTGTCCGACTATATGCATGTGATGGACAAAAATGTTTATTTTTAGTACTGAAATATCCGGTACAAAATGATCAGCGAAGCATTTAGCTGTCTTTTCTTTCGCCGGGTGGATCGTGCCCCAGTACTAATTGTTCTCACAGTTATTCCATAAGCGAATATACACAGTATTCATCAATGCAGCATGTGTATCATTTTCGGTAAGATAAAGTCTCTCATTTGCCAAAAAAAATCCATAAACGATTAAATATGAGTATACAGTCGACTGAATTTAGTGCATCTTCAGCTATTTTACACAGTGTAGGATACCCCATATCATGTAGAGAAAAAGCAACCTTGTCAGACTCTGATAAATACGGTGTATGCGGACGTGCACTAATGGGTTCAATTTTAAATGTGTCCACATTCATTGGCCACGTGATTCACCCCCCCCCCCCGTTCATCCTAATTATCATTCGAGTAGCAGAGCTTGTGTCGGAATTTGAATTTTCTATGTGCCCAGTCGTTTGTGCTGAAAACGGCACAGGACGCCGAGTTAGTCAGTGACGTGCATTGTCTGAGCCAATCAACGATCAATGCTTGCCTCATTAGGAATCCGGCCCCCATCTGCGTTGTCCTTAATCTCAACAATTATGATTTTTATGTTTTTGGAAAATCCACTTGCATTCTTCACATCGAAAAGTCGGACGCCGCGAGCCGGAATCGAACCGGCGACCCTCCGCATACCGGGCAGATGCTCTACCAGCTGAGCTATCGCGGTCCGAGCAGTCCGGTGTAAGTGGCGGTGAGTTACATCTTCCGGTAAAGACAATCAAAGATCTCAACATTGTACCCAGAATTTTCTACTACCCCCGCCTACTTGCCCGCCTGTTCTTCTACTGATAATCCGCACAAATGAATATTGAAGGCTTTTTCGCCTCAATCTTACTTGAATCGTGCACTGACTAGAAGTTGAAAATAAACGTCATCACGTGAGGTAGTACAAAGGTTTTATAGTTCCAATGTGAGATCCCAAATCTCACGATTAGCCGGATGTGGACGTTTCCCTTGATTCTCAGATTACATGTACACGTATATGGAAGGTTTAAACGCCATGTAGGCTCGTACCATTCCCGAAACTCACGGATATCGGCACGTTTTGGAGTGTCAATGGTGAAAAAATTATAGCCAAAATCATACCAAGCTATTCCTTATGTTAAAGTAATTTACACATTCTCATTTTAGTATCATGTCCATGAACCGGATGTTGATGTTACTCAGAGATCAGCATCACAACTCCTTGTACCAAATAATCGAAATACATTCGCTAGTCCAAAGATACCTAACTTGATGCGCCGTCATATACACTGACAGTGTGAGGACAGTTTGATTGTCTCGTTAAAATCGCATGATCACACTGATCTACCAGATCGAAGTCCGTCTGTGAGCACGACATGACGCACGGCTGAGGTCTGTGTCATTTTTGCACGGAAACAGCGTGGGAAGACAGATAGTCACGGCGACCATTAGTCGACCAGGGAGGCCTGGGCCAGTTGACCAATGAGATGGACTATACGGATGTGAAAACCAACCACTGTGTTCGGTTCTCAAATGAAACTGATAATTTTCCAAATCTACGTGACAAATTCTCAACGTAGTCTCACAATATTATACTAGGAATCGAGACGATGCTGCAGTTTTCAAGCCGTATACTAGGCTTAATTTTCCTCGTTCGCAGGTGACTTTTTCTTCCCCGGTCTGACCTTGAGAGCCATACGGATCAGTATTAATTCGTCGTGGAACATAGCGCTTCACGGCGAACTACTATGCCGGTTGGAACGTGAATTGCACGTGTATCCGGTCAGAAATTTCTCGGAGTATGCTATGTTTACCGAGGCTGCCAGGTCGTATTGGGTGGATAATCCATAAGTTGACAAGACCGCGTGAAAACTATGAGTAGTATGATCTCCGTATTTTCTATCCACTAAGGGCGTTGATGATTTAGAGCGCACTGTTTGATTTTGCTTTCGGTGATGTGTTCGTAGGCTGAATATTTTGCGAATTAAAACTGCTTGTCTTCTGACTTCCTTGTTCAGGTTCATCATCAGAAATAGACTTTTCTAATCACCAACTGGTTACAACATTCCTTCTAACGGATATATCCACAATCTACCCTCATTCCTTCTGTTTTAATCTTGTTTGCTTTAAAAGAGTGCATCAGAAGCTACCCAAAGAATTGAAAAACAAGTTCGTAATCACTGATGACAAATGGCCTTGGCGTTCAACCCAATTCATATTAAATTATACACTGGACGAAGTTGAGGTAAAGTTCAGTTTTATTCCATGTTCTCAGTACTGAACGGCCTTTGGAAATCAGCGCGAATGCTCAAGTCAAGCGGCGTGCCCAGCTCAGGATAGAGGGGCCACGACATTTCGTTCCCTCTCGGATTCATTCCAGTAAGCCGTATATCTAGCAGAATAACAGAATGACTTCGAAAGTAATCGGTTGTAACTGACGTGAAATTCACTCTGGCCTTCTCACGAGGATTCTAACAGCTTACGCACTAACTCCGACTGATGGAACGGGAGCACGATGGTTCATACCCTGTCTAACATTGTAAATGTGTTTTACAGGGACAGAACCCATCATACCGTGTGTTACTGGGAAAACATCGAAAATTTTCATGGGGTGTTGAACCAAATGGGATCTCAGTAAACCACTAAACATTTCGCACAGCAAGCCTGAATGCAGTGAGCCAGATCCCCGTTGGTTAATAAGCAGTGCATGTGGAAATATTTTTAAACGAGAGAGTTCAACATTCTTGAGATATAGACGGAAATGATCGTCTGTTCGGTCAATTCCTTCCGGAAGTTAAACCGCAAATGTTCGACTGTTTTACCTGTGCACTAAAGTACGAAATGACCACGGCTTCTCTCCTGTCGCGCAATGCTCAGTAAAAGTTAGGATGCAAATTAAAAGCTACATTGGATGGTCTGAACCATAGCGTTCGACGCAAAACAAATGCCCAATGTGGAAGGATTAAACGCGGGTTGGCGATATGATCAATTGAGGTATTCCCGGACAGGTAGGACACATCGGACCTCAGTATTGCAACAAAAGAAACAATTCAGTTTTCCCACGCATTCACTCAACCTTAAGTCAGTTATATTCGGACGGAACTGTTAAACAAATTCGGTCCAATGTGTGCTGCACAAACAGCGAGGTTCAAATGGGCTCGGTTCTTGCGAACCTTTTGGTACATTGGTAAAAAGGTGTCGAACTTGGCAACTTTTGTCTGGTTTGCATATGCAACCAATAATCGGACGGGAAAATGTCAGTAAAGAAGACAACAAAGAAGTGTTTCCTTATTAAATAACGTGGTAATCAGATGTGTATAACTGCAGTTCAGGGAAGCATTAGTATAGTTGACGAGCTCCAAGATCCAAAGCTAGTGAAATTTACTGCCACTTTTATTATCACAAAAAAACGAGATATTAAGTATAGAAGTCTAAAAAAACCCCTGGTCGCTATTCATAAACAGACTCTGTGAAGGTTGCAGCCTAGTGAGTTTCAAAACGTGAATTCCATGTAAAAAATACCCACGGGATGGTCGACTTAAAACGTTCCACACAGAGTTTCACGCTTTACTGTTGAACTTCTATTTAGTACAACCGGAACGCCAATCACTAGGGAAAAATAAAGTTTCTGTGTCACGCAGCATCAGAACTGAGTTCATCCCATCCATACAAATCAAGCGTGAACTACACTACCCAGCATGGTTATGAAAGTCATCAGCGGATTAAAAAGTAGACTCTTAATTGGCCGTGCAGATGAACAGTTTCTCAATTCGATCCAGCATGAGTTAACCGGAGGAATTTTGTAAAATAGACACGTGGGACACCTGCGCCATCGACAGCAAGGTGTGTTAGTAAAAAGTCACAGCCACAAAATAAGCTCCTGCTTGCTAGGTTTGAGAAAGCAATGATATCCAAAAGACGGTAGTTAGATGTACGATTAAAAAAAGTCGTTGTATCAGTTTGGTTACATTTTTGTGAAGTAGTCTAATCACTGTTTTTGTCTATATATTATATTAAAACCATATTTATTGCTTAACGTACAGTAGGCATTAGCTAAAATAAAACTAATGCCCAGAATCGTGTACAATACTGAGGCCCACTTTTCTTTTCCAGGTTCACCTCGGTAGTGGAAAGTCAACAATTTTTCAGTTCAGTTTAATTCGTTTTATCAGATATCTCTCTCTTGTCAGTAGTACTGCAGATACAGCTTGGGTTTTCAGCCTTTACTTTAAATGAATCATGATTTTATTTAAAGGCTTGGTTTTTCCACGCGGGCACTTTTTAATCCAAAACTCACCAACTACGCGCAGTTTGGACTAATGAACTGGTTAACTGGACTGAGTTGGAAGTGAAGGTAAGGTAAAGAAAGTCGCTGTAAGGAAGGGCTGATATGAATAGCAAACGAAGCTTATAGACAAAATAGTTAGTACGTGTGTCTGCGAGGAAGAGAGGCCTTACTTGAGAAGTAACATTCATTCCTTATGATGCACGATACTGCAGGCTCAGAAGGATCTAAATGAGAACAATCACCAATTATAGACGAGAAGAAGGTGGCTGGCAATGTAAGATGATGACAAACGAGGTAGCAAGACGAGCTGGATGAGTATGCTTTGACCTCTTCACACAGCAGGGCGTGATAGAGCAGTTCAGAAGACTCATCAGTGATCAGTTCCTGAAGGAAGGAGATGACCTCAAAGTTTAAGCATGCACCAAAGCAAAATCTAAAATTTACTGTTGATAATTATCAGTGTACTGGCCAAAGTAACAAATGTAAACTTTCTGTTATAAGTCAGGGGAAAATCCTATTGATTAGGTCGGAATTAGCTGACAAAATGCTTTTTGGCTCACAAGGACAAGGCATGAAAAGAATTATGTGCATTTTAATAGGTTCAATTAAAAAGAAAGGAAAGCATTGGAGGAGTAAATACAAAAAATACTAATATCTGGGCTGCCATTATAAAGTGGTTCGCGCTTGCACCAACAGCGAATCATTTTCGTAAGTTGACTACATTTCTACAGTTAGCATCCGTAAGCTATAAAGACTTGAGGAGGCAAATTGATAATCACAAGAAAGTGCGCCGATAAATGTACACATTATCACACAGTACTGCCTCCAGATTTCAGTAACTTTTCTGCAGGAAACGCTTTTGCTGTGTAAGAAAATGTTCTCGAAAAAAGACCCACACAAAGCAATAAACTCCACAGAACTGAACAAAAAATAATTTCACTGGGCTTTTAACCCCGAAAAATAACTATTTTTTGGTCCATCTTAATGTAGGCTTTCATTTTAATCTAGGAATATGGTACCAGTTTTCTAGCCCTTTACCACACCTGACCTATTGGGTAGCTCTCTGCTCTGAATCTCTGGGTCTGGTTGCCGGCTGTCCCTAGTAGTACAGTGGGCCCTTGAAGCCATGCGGCCATGCCTAAAGCGCAGTCAAGTAATAAAATAGGCTAGAACCATTAGGCCACTAGGTTTGGTGTGTTCTAATAATGCTAACAAAGTCTTATCCGGATTAGTTGGCAATAATGTTGAAAGACTTTAGTTGCTTTGGGGTTGGTGAGATTCAGTCTCATGCTAAGACATCAGTATTTTTCGCCTGTCAGTGTAACCCAGACATTCAGGCGAACGGTAATCCTGATGACAGAGAGCCATTTTAACATCACATTTTGAGATAGCATGTTGCAATATCACTCATTCTTCTCACGAATTACGCTGCTTTTCTTGAGGTAATCAGGTCGCTACAAGTCACTGTGGGTAAATCCACTCTATGGAGTGGTTGAAAGTCTTGTGTTTTCAGCCCACTGCGCTTTCGAACTGGTAAGACTTATGACTACCTTCCTTTGACCGGCTTCCACCCTGTATGCAATATCTCTCAACAAGAAACAACTTGGGCGATTCCGACTAGTATTGCTCTCCGGATAGACCACAGTACTCTCAACTGACTTGTCATAAATCTAAATACCATAATCTTTTGATGAATGAATCCGATAAATTTCATAGCATACGAAACAGTTTCAACTCGGTCACTTGCTAAATCTCGTGATAAAAGTTATATAAGACTCAAGATTTGCCAGCAACCTCTGCGATTTTGATCGATCAGGGCTATGCACTTTAGGCTTGGTTCAATGAGAGCCACCTCATACATCAGTAGTACTAGTTTACATTGATCTGATTACGAAAAAACGAGCACTTATAATCTGCTGAATAGATCATTATTTGTAGATTTTTTACTGTACGCTTCCGCATGAGTGCAATTAAAAGGGTACATCTCCTAGCCACGAAGGCTGACTGCACGGTAAGTGGAAACCGGCACTCAGCCTTTGAGACCTGGAACTACGGAGGACAGCATAAGGCCCAAGTAGGTCAGGTTAGGCAAGGAGCCAGAAGACAGTTGATTACTATCTACCGCCAAGGCAACCGGTGTTGGCTTGGATTCAAACATCGATTATTTTATTTGGTGATCAAAAGCATTAAATTACTCAGCCACCACAGGTATGATGGCTCGTGCAAGAAATAGGAACACGGATTACAGAGTAAACAACGAAAACGATGATGGCTACAACGAATCGATACTACTTAACATGCGTGTATAAAGGGATAGGCCACGGAAATAACGGCAGATTACACTGAATAATTATGGTGTTCTTGATGAGAAACGAGAGTCATACGTTGAACATATTGCACCACATCTTATAAAATTTGAATTATAAAACCACCCAGTTAAACTTCACTTTGGTTAGCCGAAGTCTACATAAAGTTAAAGACAATCCAGTAATGGCTTCCAATGATGGAACACATAAGCTACCCCTTGAGCCACTGGTTACTTACCATGCAAAGCCGGGTAGAGAATCTGTTCAAAGATCAGGGCCCAAGAAGCGAGTAATTTAGTTATCCGGGTCATATAAATCATATCTACCTATCATAATTTCTCTGGAAAACAGATTCGGTTACGGGTTACATTCACTATTCGAGTTTTGTACCATAGAGTGTGCTTTCGCGGCACATAAGTGACGGAAGTTGCAGAAAAAAAATCGCGGGATCCGAGATCCATATCTTGTAGGCAACAGCCAATTCCATCCTTATGGCCTCCTAAAACCGATGGACCCAATTCTTATGATGAATCGTTCATCTTTTTATTATACAGACGAGAGGGAAATAAATGCTTCTTCCTGGTTATATATGTTTTAGGCCGTGGCAATATGTCTACTGACTATTTTTATCCTTTTAGTCTGTCCGCATGCTTTTGGTCCGTGTTAGTCATTAAAGCCATACCAATACAGTAGAAGGATAACAAACCAATAAATTCGAGTCACATTTTTTTCGGTTTACAGATGGGTGATGTTTGTCCTTTTGGCTTGAAAAATAGTACACTCACTTGGAAATTATCACGTTTGTGTTCATAGATGCCTCCATTTCATCATCTTCTCTAACGCTTAAGTGCATCTGATCCGACGTATGTGAAAAATTATGTCGAAGGAAGTATACGTCGGTAGCAATGGAAACTAATTATTTAACATTGCAGCCATGACTTGAATCTTTATCCGCCGGATTTATCTGATGAGCCGTAAAGAATGCTTCATTTTCGTGAGTCCGTCCTCATTTTCGAGGTATTTTTCAATGGTAAGATGAGTATTCTTCGTTTTATTTAAAGAAAAAGATGACCGCTGAACGGAGAATTATCCAACAGACTATTTGTATTAGTGAAATACCGGATGCATTTATCAGCCGATCGCCCTAACTTGTCCCTTCTAGAAATCTTCGTTTTGTATGTGCGGTAAATACAAACGCTCCTTTGAATCAACTTTACCGGCTTAAGCCAGAGTGCAGTCTATGAACTGGGGCTCTGGTTAGGGTAGATGCCGTTGGCACTTCACGGTCTTTCCTCGATGGCTCATCGGCGAACGCTGATAGTACTTACCGAGGACATGTTCCCTCCCATGCAGTTCTTTTACTGAGAGGCTAAGAGGTAAGTCTAAAGATACTTTGGGAGGACAAATATGAGATGCAAACATTCGCAAAACAAAATGTTTTAGTTTCGGGTGCAATGTCACAAGGTAGTTAAAGGGAGGTATGTAAATCTTGAATATCAGCCATAAAAACGTAAAATGTAAGACCAAACCACTCACGCAATAAAACGTATTTCTAGTAGAATTACAAAATCTAAACATAATAAGCCATACACATGAAACTCCTTTAAAGTAAAGTACAAGTGCTCAGCGGAGTGAAGCGGATGAATTTGCTTTCTCAGAACAAGAACACAGAAAACCCCCTTGAAATTCTTGAGCTTCAAAGTTCCAAACCTAGCTAAATAATGCCGGCTGATGATTTTTAGAAGCATCAAGATGGTATGTCCAGCTGTTTCTATTGATTCATCCAATAAAACCCATATTTAGAATTCAGGAATTAGCTAGATACTAACTCTACACGATTTTCTAAAAGCTTACATTTCAGGCACCATCTTTCGAGGTCCTAAATTACTGAGCACCAGAACAATACAGCAGAAATGAATATACTTACCAGAAGCGATAACAAAAGTCCCAATACACAGGAGGCATAACCCCCTCAAAATTTGCTGATAAAATATTTCGGAGACTGAACCTCCACCGGTTGATAAGGGAATTAGGCTAACACTGAACCACATGAGTATCAAACACAGGTTCTATAACACAGAATATAGTAAATCCGGTTCGCGGGATGTAGAAGCACACATAATGGTTCCATTGGAGTATTTGTTTTGATGAGTCAATTCACCACCATCATTCTAAAAGGAAAGAAAAGAAAGTTAATAAAGGTGCCTCGGAACCAAAAACAGCTCTTGCTCGAATAGGACTCACGAGGATTTGATTATGCGTATACGCCTATAGAATAAAACCGCAAACATGAAAGCCAGTATATATATTTATTCATCGGTAACCGCGGTAATCGGTGAATACACTCGCTTAGCAAAGCGAGTACATTCCCTTTCATAGCAGACCATAACTTAGCGGATAAAATTGTAAAACGTGGGATAACGTTCCCGTTAAATTGGTTTGGAACATAGTCCTCAAGAGCCATGATTGGAATGACCACAAGAAACACTCACCACAAGACATCAGCTGTTTCCGTTGCCTTTGAAAAATTAACAGAATTCGCAACCTTGAAAAAATTGCTTTTAGTGGATTAAAACAAAGCCCAACGCAAAAGACCATTACTCCCAAACATATAATCACTTTGTGCCACGGTTGGCTGAAAAGAAAGCTCTTCGTCCTTTTGATCACCGACAGGGCACCATTGAACAGTATTTCACTTGTTAGACTAACAGAGACTACCACGTTACACCTGTAGTATGTTTACAGAAGACGAAATTGTGGGAAATATCCAGTCTCCATTATATGGGCTACTTATACAGGGATGGGTTATGGTTGCGAACAAGGAGAGTCATTGCTGGTCACTGGATCTTCCGGAAAGATACTAGAATCTTCTGTGATCACGTTCACAGATGATCCTGGAATATGAATAACGAGGAGTGACTGAAGACGCCGTGTACAATGCAAGTCGGTAATTCAACTGTGACATGCGTAAATAAATTCACAGGCTTCGCTCCACACCTCACCCTCGATGCTCAGGACCCTACCCGGGCCCGTGCAACGCATCCACTGCTAGCTACCTCCTCTCCTGCTTCCACTTCAGGTGCATCATCCTCAACCTGCGGTTGCATGGTCACTTCTTCATCGATTGCTGTTTTTAGCTGGTTAAAGTGAGCAGTCTCAGGTGATTGTCAGTCCATCTTGTCACGGATGACAAGTAATGTTTCCGATAATACCTTTTCTACCATGAAAGGACCTCTCCTTTGTCTGTGAAACTTGGCCGGTAAGTCCGCAGGTAATGTGTCCGACTGCGGAAAAAATGTGTCCCCCACTTGCAGCGGCGATCCATGAGACTTCCAATCGTAATATTCTTTCTGTCTTCTGTGGTCGTCCTGTAGATGCCATCCGGCCAATTCACGTGCTTTATTCATGGTCTCCATCAGCGCTATCATATAGTCACGTATCGTTTGAAGAAGTCGTCCAATATATGGTACTAGCAGATCGCTTGGAATACGCTTCTGCCTTCTTGTCCACAAGAAGAGCGGGGTCTGACATGTGGAACGATGTACGTTGCCGAGATAAGCCACTATGCATTTATATAGTGATTGGTCCCAGTGTCGTTTTTCTTCAACAAAATCTTTCAGCAATGCTTTTATTATTCTGTTTGTGGGTTCTACCAGTGTAAAGACCGGTCGTGGAAAATCCCCCAAAAACCACTGCAAATCCATGTTCCCCCAACATCACTCACTTATTTACACTATTGACTTGTTTTATGCACTGTTTGTTTTTACAGACAAACGCTTGTTTGATCACGCCCAGTTAGCTGATTTGGCATATCCTTCTTCTGGACCTGCGCGAAGCACGTGCTCCTTGCTCGCAAGCCGCCATTCGGATCTCGTTTACTGAGTCCTTGCGATTGCATAATTGAGGTTTGTATCTGTTTGGTGTCATTGTTCATGTGACAATCTAGTATCGTAGAATTTCGTGGATAATCGCCTTTTGATTTCGGGATCCGTTGCAAATTTGGCCACGCATTGCTCAGACTTGTTTTACAGCCAGCTCGTTTCCTTCCGAGCGGTGTGTAACAGCCGGTCGTGGAAAATCCCCCTTTTTCCCTCGCGATTCAGTGTTTTTTCCCAACATCACTCATTTCCATACACTATTGACTTGTCTTTACGAACTGGTTGTTTTTCTGGACCAATTGTTGTTTGTTCGCGCCCAGAGCGCTATTTTGGCACATTCTTGTTCAGGACCTGCGTGACGCACGTGCTGTCTGCTCACACGCTGCTATTCGGTTTCTCGTTGTTGAGACTTTGTGATCGTATTACTGAGGTTTGTATATTGTTTACGTCATTGTTTATTTTAATAATCTAGTATCGTAGAATTATCACGGATAATCGCCTTCTGATTTCGGGATCCGTTGCGAATTTGGCTACGCATTGCTCAAACGTTCGTAACAATACTCAATAGATCTATTTGGAACGAGGAAAAACACGCAAAATGCCAAGGAAAGGATCAAAGGCAGTCGAACCCGGACAGGAAGTAATACGGCAAGTCTCTGGGGATGTTTTGGGTACTTATGATTCTTTAGTTAATGCTAGATCGCCTAGTCCTGTCAGTGCTAGCTCATGTGTAATTGAAAGCAATATTGATCGTAAGGACGTTGATTTATATAAGCTGAGAATAATAGAACTAGAGCAACAGTTACTTTCGGCTAGACTACAGGCGCATGAAGCAGAGAAGTGTACACAGAAACAGCGAGAGTATAGGACCAGTGGCTTCGACACTTCCGATAGGTTAGAGTGCAATAAGGTAGGGAACCCCACGCCGGTCGCCGACTACAAACCACCATCGATCGATCTGCCCAGAGTGGAGTTAACGGTTTTCGACGGGCGAGCTGAGCAATATTGCAAGTTTGTCAAACAGTTCGAGACGTTCGTTGAAAACAAGGTAACCGACCCTGGGCAAAGGCTTCTCTACCTTACTCACTACTGCCGAGGCCGAGCAAGAGAAGCTATCGACGGATGCACCATGCTCGATCCAGAACAAGGCTACACAAGGGCAAGGAAGATTCTGAGGGACTTGTTTGGCCAACCTTTCAAAGTAGCCCGTAACCTAATAGAGGGCGTGATGGCAGAGGCAAAGAGAACCAAGGGCGACGTCTACACCATGGCCGACCTGGTGATCAAGATGCAGAACTGCTCAATAGCCCTCGACCATTTAGGTTACAGGGCTGACCTAGACGCCATGCACACTTTGGAAGGCATAGTCCGTCACCTCTCTCCCGAACTACAGGGTCGGTGGGCGGAAGAAGCAGAACGGATAAGCCGAGGCGACAGAGAAGCCAACTTCGAAGACCTGACTGAATACTTAGACAGGCAAACGAAGATAGCTGACAGCAGATTCGGCCGACTCATCCGGGACAGCAACCGAGCAAACAAGCCCAGTACTAGCCAAGCCCAAACCCCTGTACGGGAGCATCCAAGGTACCAGCCTTGGACCAATACACACGTCATTTCACGGGATGCTACGGCGAAACCAAATTGCAGATCCTGTGGTACTAGCCATGGCCTACCAGAATGCCCCAAGTTCGGCAACGCCACAATAGACGGACGGTGGGGAATGGCGAGGATGGCAGGAGCATGTTTTATCTGTCTCAACACCACGCACCGGGCAGCAGCCTGTAGAACAAGGAATCGATGTGGTTACGAGGGCTGCACAGGGCAGACACCATCGGCTGCTGCATCAGGCGAGAGTAAGCATATCCGAGGCGAGTGCCAAGCCCAGCGTGATTTGTTCAACTTCACAATCTGCCAGTAAACCGGTACGTTTAGGCGTAGTGGCCGTGGGAGTAGTGACTCCGACTGGGATAATCAAGGCGTTGGCTTTCGTTGATAGTGGATCCGACACCACTTTAGTGAAAGAGCGGTTTGCCGACAAACACCAACTGGCTAAAGGTGCGACGTCGTTAGCAGTGAGCACGGTGGGCGGAACACAGGTAATGACTGCCGGTAGATTAAGGCTGCAACTCATCTCTCTAGACACTAACGAGGAAATTGAACCAACGGAGGCATTCACGTTAGCGGATATTCCCATGCGAGCACCAAGGTCGGTGAACGCAATCTTGACTCGATGGCCCCACCTGCAGGATGTAACCGTCGTAGACTGGGAAGATGATGAGGTGGATCTCCTCATCGGCTGCGACGTGCCAGAGGCGTTGGGTGCTTGACCAAAGAGTGGGCGACCGCCAGGCACCTTATGCCGTACGCACGGCTCTGGGATGGATGTTATACGGTCCAGTAGGGGTACGCGGTTCCGTGAATTACTTATCCGCCGAAACGGACCGCATAGAGTACCATCTGCAACGGCTTTATGAAAAGGAGTTTCATGACATTGGGGACGAAAGACCGACGTTGTCTCAAGAGGATCACTTCGCTCTACAAACGGTGCGGCAAGGCTGTAGAGGCCTCAAAAAACAGTTCGAGGTTCCCCTCCCATGGCGCACACCGGTCGACCCGTGGACTGACAACAGAAATTATGTTCTCCAACGATTACTACGACTAAAAGAACGCTTCATTCGAGACCAGAATCTGTGGGAACGATACGCGGATTTGATGAAGCGAAACGAGGACCTCGGTTACGTTGAAAGGGTGCCTGTTAACACCGACAGCAAAAGGGGTATCTGGTATCTGCCTCACTATCCGGTTATCAATCCCAAGAAACCCAAGAAACTGCGCGTGGTTTTCGACTGTGCTCCAAGTTCCAGGGCAAGTCGTTAAACGATCGCCTACTACAGGGGCCTGACTGGACCACACCACTGATCGATGTTCTGTGCCGTTTCAGAGTGGGTAAAGTGGCTTTGTCTGCCGACATTAGGGAAATGTTCCATCAGTTGAAGATTCCGGTAGGAGAACGAGATGCTTTGCGTTTCCTGTGGTGGGAAGGGAGCGACCGGGACAACGCAGTGGTGAATTATAGAATGACCGTCCACCCCTTCGGAGCCATATCGTCACCATTTTGTGCCAACTACGCCCTCCGAGAATCAGCGAACAAACATGGCGATCTGGTACATCGGACGGTGGTAGAAAGCGTCAGCAGGAACTTCTACGTCGACGACTACCTTGGGTCATTCGATGATGTGGAATCAGCTCTAGAGCAGTTCAGGGGTCTGACGAGATTGCTGGAAGAGGGTGGCTTCCATCTAACTAAGTGGATATCGAACGCTTCAGAAGTGCTGAAGGTCATCCCGTATCACGAAAAGGTCGAAAGGGTAAGAGATTTGGACGGCTCTCCACTTCCTATCGAGCGCACTTTAGGGATACAATGGGACGCGGAAACGGACGATTTTGTTTTCGAGCTAAACGTTCCCGAGCTGCCAATAACCCGTCGTGGCATACTATCTGCCGTCTCAAGTTTGTTCGACCCGCTCGGTTTTGTCTCACGATAGCTGCCACCCGTAAAGATGTTGCTGCAGCGGCTGTGCCGTAAGAAAGTTGATTGGGACCAGTCACTGGACCGAGGGGACCGGCTGGACTGGGAGGAATTTTTGAACACCTTGAAGAAATTAGGGGACATAAGAATACCACGATGTTTGACCCCTGGCCATACGACACGGACTGGAGAACTACATGCCTTTTCCGATGCATCCGAAGTCGGTTATGGAGCTGTGGTGTACGGACGATGGTGCGCAGGAGATGGACAATACACCACGAGGATCCTGTTCGCCAAAGCCCGCGTTGCTCCACTGAAGTCGGTCTCAATCCCACGCCTTGAACTCAGCGCAGCCGTGTCGGCAGTCAGGGCGGTGCAAGCTGTGAAGAGATGTTTCGACCTTTACATTTGGTCAGTTAGCTTCTAGACGGATTCAACGATAGTACTTTACTATATCAACAACGTCCGGAGCCGGTTTAGTACTTTCGTTGCTAACCGACTCACGAATATCCACGATGAATCAGCCACGAACCAGTGGAATCATGTCAGATCTGGCGATAATCCGGCCGACCTGTGCTCCCGAGGTGCGAACAACCTCAGGCAACTGGACACGTGGACGAGAGGGCCGAACTTCCTGCAATTGCCCAAACAGGACTGGCCCGTGTTCGAATTAAAACCCCCTACGGAATTGGAACTGGAGATCAAAGGCGTAGTGATAGCAACCAACGTCGTCGAAGCGTCGCCCATTTTATCGCGACTGGTCCGGTTTTCTTCCTGGATGAAGACACTTCGTTCGCTAGTTTCGGTTAACCAGGTTCAAGATAAGTTTACTAGTCATGAAAGGGCTACGGCCCTCAGGTCGGATACCGGTCGGCCCGATAGGTCCCGATGAGCTACAAGCGGCAGAGTACAATATTTTCAGAATGATACAACGCGAGGCTTTCGCCCGAGAACTCAAGAGGGCGGAAGAAGTGGGGCTGACCAATGAAGACATGCCATCTCCAAGAGGCGAGCTGAAGCGTTTAAACCCCAAACTCATCAACGGACTGCTGCGGGTGGATGGTAGGCTGACCAACGCCCACCTGAACTTCGACACAAAGTATCCTATACTGCTGCCTGCGAGACAACCCGTAGTAGAGCTAATGATTCAACACGTCCACGCCGTGGAGGGACATGCCGGGGAAAGTCACGTGACGAGCGTCATCCGAAAGCGTCTTTGGTTGTTGAGAGGACGAGAGACTGTAAAACGCGTAATCCGACGGTGTGTGCAATGCAGGAGACGCAATGCCACAGCAGGCAAACAACTCATGGCCCCACTACCAGAATGCAGGGTGACTACGGGCTGGTGGCCGTTCAGTGACACCGGGTTGGACTATTTCGGGCCCTTGTGGATCAAGTGCGGGAAAAGATTAGAAAAGCGATACGGATGTATCATGACGTGCATGAAATCACGTGCGGTACACCTAGAAGTCGCAAATTCGATGACGACCGATTCGTTTCTACGAGCCTTGCAAAGATTTATCAACCGAAGAGGCGTACCGGCCGATATATACTCAGATAATGGATCGAACTTTGTGGGCGCTCAACGGGAATTGCAGCGTTGGCACAAGAACATAAACAGGGACGAACTGCAGAATCGAACCGTGGCATACGGCATACGCTGGCATTTCAACCCCCCACAGGCCAGTCACCGAGGCGGCATATGGGAACGCATGATCCGGTCCGCCAGACGGATATTGCTGTCAATCATGGAGCAGCAGCCGCCCGACGACGAGACCCTGAACACCGTCATGACTGAGGTGGAGCGAATCCTGAACAACCGCCCCCTGGTTCCAGTATTGAACGGCGACCCCACCCACCTGGCGCTCACCCCAAACGACTTATTGACGCTAAGGTCGAACGGGGGTTTCCAAGGGCCGGTAAACCTTCGTGGGAGCTACCTCCACGGGTGGAAGCAAGCGAACTATCTGGCCAAGGTCTTCTGGAGGCGATGGCTACGGGAGTACCTACCGGCTTTGCAGACTCGACAGAAGTGGATGGCCAAAACAAGACCATTCAAAGTTGGGGACGTGGTTATGATCGCCGACGAACGCGCACATTTCAGCACTTGGTCTTTGGGAGTAGTTACGGAAACCATCAAAAGCACCGACAAAATGATAAGAACGGTGAAGGTGAAGACAGCTAACGGAGTGCTCATTCGTGACATACGCAGTATTAACCTACTCGAGAGCGAAGACGGAGGAGCTGATAACCCTGTGGCCTAGTAAACCATTTTCACACCAGTAATCGAGGTGGATAAAACAACACCATATATACCACACAATCTCCGTCAAACACGTTAAGGTGCTCGTGGTCCCTTCGTTGACATTACAGAAGGTTCTTTCGGATATGTGGTGATGAGTGCGATTCCATTGTACATCCCGATACATACACGCATGCACGACGCACTCTACATCCCGTAAACCCATCATACATGTGACAGTGTTCTGTGTTCGCCTTTTGTTGACGCTACCGAATGCCCCTTGCACATGTGGAAGTAGTGGAGCTCAGGTCACACATGCATGCTACATTTACTCGTTTTCTTGCCACGCGGTCTTTTGTTGACATTGCAGAAAGTCCTCCTTTGATGTGTAGTCATAACTGTGATTTCATTGTAACCCCGGCACACACACACACGCACACACACACACACACACACTCAAGCGCGTACATCCAGGACCGGACGGCCCCTTACGAGGACAACGTCTATGTGACCATTCACGCCCGCCATCGGTCATTTGGTCTTGTGGAAGATGTAGACTAGCCTCACGTCTATGTAGCCAATGGGTTAGGTGAGGCCAGTAGTAGAACGTCGACGACGAGCATTAGACGCACGCACTGACAGCAGGGCCTAGGCAGGTAGGAAGAATCAGTACCTTTATACCGAACCTTTGACTCTGCTAAGGATCCAGGAGGATTTTGGTGGGCGGTGTAACAGCCGGTCGTGGAAAATCCCCCTTTTTCCCTCGCGATTCAGTGTTTTTCTCAACATCACTCATTTCCATACACTATTGACTTGTCTTTACGAACTGGTTGTTTTTCTGGACCAATTGTTGTTTGTTCGCGCCCAGAGCGCTATTTTGGCACATCCTTGTTCAGGACCTGCGTGACGCACGTGCTGTCTGCTCACACGCTGCTATTCGGTTTCTCGTTGTTGAGTCCTTGTGATCGTATTATTGAGGTTTGTATATTGTTTACGTCATTGTTTATTGTAATAATCTAGTATCGTAGAATATCACGGATAATCGTCTTTTGATTTCGGGATCCGTTGCGAATTTGGCTACGCATTGCTCAAACGTTCGTAACACGGTATGCAGTCATTCTGTTTTTATCGATTTGGTGTAACTCACAGGGCTAATACACGATGATGTTCTCGAAACTGCTTCCCCCATCAGAATGTAGCTGGTCCGGAGCTCCCCATTTGGCTGCCCACTTTTCGAAGGTGGCGCATGCTTTCGTTGCCGCATCTGTAGTTCATACTACTACGGCCTCCGCCCAAGTCGAAAAATAATCCACCAATGCGATGATGCAGCAGTTGCCATGTTGAGTTTCTGACAATGGCCCCATTATGTCTATCCCGACTATCTCTTTGGGATAACCAGGATGCACAAGTTTCAGCGGCTCGCGGCCCTTTGGTTTGGGGTCTTTCCATGATGCACATGTTTGGCATCGGTGACACGAATTGCTGACATCCCGACGCATCTGTGGCCACCAATATCCAGCTCGTGACGCGTCATACATTAAGCTCCCTCCTGGGTGTCCTAGATCACGATAAGATGACTCCATGACTGTATTTTTGACCGCGGGACCGCCATCCTCTGCAAGTAACTTGTTGCATACTCCAAGGATAAATCACCTCCATTCACTCGAATATTATGACACAGGGACCTAAGACAACGTGTCCTTTAACTACTTCCAGCCAATTCCTCTCCTGTTGGTCGAGATCCGTCATCCCGGATACGTTCGTAAATCCCCGCCAATTTCGCTTCCCCAACTCGTATCAATTTTCACACCTCTATAACATTGTCCAGATGGACCAGCCTTATGTGATGAGCGTTGCACGATGAGCAGTCGCCATGGATTTTGTTCGGTCTTCTTGACTTGACAGTGGCTTTACCGTGAAGTTTTCCCGGTCGATGTGCACAAGCGAGAGTATTCTCGTAATTGCTCCTGCCAACGAACCACCTGCCCTTCCGGTTCTTTAAAGTGTGTCAACCACAACACTGCCTCATGATCGGTTCGAACGAGGAACGTCCTTCCGAGTAAATAATGCCGGTGTGAGGACCGGTTGGGGAACCCCCCCCAGAAACACTACAACTTCATGTTTCCCTGACATCACTTGCTCCTATACGCTATTTGCGTGTTTTTATGCATTGTATGTTTTCATAAACCAACGTTTGTTTGTTCTGGTCTAACGAGCTACTCTGCCATATCCTGTTTTTGACCTGCATGCCGCACGTGCTTGTCTCTCGCGCACTGCAACTTGGTTCTCGTTTTCTGAGTTTCTGTGATCGCATAACAGAGGTTCGTATATGTTTTATGTCATTGTTCATTTAATAATCTGGTGTCGCAGAATTTGCGGCCAATCGCTTTCTGATTTCAGGATCCGTTTCGACTTTGACTACTTATTGCTCAAAGGCGTCTTAAAGCCGGTAATGTATGAGAAAGTATACTAATCCAAGCCTTTCTTTTCTGGTAAAACCATGGTTTTGCTCTCGTTTGCTTAGCATGCTGCGTCCGTGTGAAATCACGTGCCCCTTCCCATCTCGGTTGCTTTGTGACGGAAGGGCCCCTATGCCCCTCTCAGAGGAGTCAGCATCGAGTAGAAACAGGCTCGCGTTTTCTTTTGTTTCCGGAAATACGAATGCTGGATTCTGGCGTAGTGTTTGCCGAATGTCGTCAGAAGCTTTTTTCCGCTAATTGCCTCAAATGAATTAAAGACCACTCTCCAGTGTTACTTCCAATGGTGCTGATATGGTGGTGATGTTAGGAATGAATTTCACATAGCATGACGCTAATCCCTAGAAACTTCCAGCTTCTTTAATGTTTTTTTGATTGAGCCGATTCCTGACGAGTTTTTAAACCCAGGGTCGGTCCGAATTCCTGTACCAGACGTAACATGGCCCGAGTGAGCTACTTGCCGCCGCAGCCTGTGACTTTCGGTCGGTTTGAGTTTTAGGCCAAAGGTGAGCATTTTTATCAAATACCGGGGCTGGGTTACGCAGGTGATTTTCTGGAGTTTTACTCACCACGGTCACATCATCCAAATATATCAGACAGATTTTTGGAATTGGCTCACCCAAGACGGCGTACTTTAGTCGCTGAAAACTAGCCGGTGCTTTTGCTAACCCAAGCTGCTTGGTCTGAAATTCGTATAGGCCTTCTGGTGCAATAAACGCTGTTTTCTGATGGTCTCGCTGTTCTACCTCCACAAGCCAATAACGGAAGCTAAATCCAATATACTGAACGGCTTTGACCCACCTAAAGCTTCTAACAGGTCATCCATCCTGGGCATAGCGAAAGGGTATATCCCTGTAGTTTGATTCAGCCTCCGGTAGTCGACTCACAGGCGCTGCCCACCGTCCTTTACTAGAAATACAGGCCTGCTCGCGGGGACTTTGATGGTTGAATTATGTTACTGGCCAACACCTCATGGATCGTTTTTCACTGTAGCCTCGCAACGTGGTGGAATTTTTCTATCATGAATCTTTGTAAGCTGTGCCTGATCCATTTTGGTGAAATGTCAATTTAGCCCGGTAAGTCCCACTGTTATGCCGTCCGAAGCAAAAATATCACCCCAATATTTGAATAATGCAAAGAGTTCATTCCTCGTGCATTCATGAGCGTTTTCTGATTGTAAGATTGTTGATGCCCGCTTCAGGGCTACTTTTGGCTGGTATTAATGCGGCAATACTGGTTTGCAAGGCACAGTTCCTGTTGCGGCGCGAAGGAAATTTTGATCCTGATAGGCCACACAACAGAGCGCGCTCAGTATGTCCACCCCGATGATTATAGACAATGCCGTTCCTCGAACCACGGCGAATTTGTGCTTGCGACTCACCCCCCCGTAAGCGACTTAAATCTAACCAAACCGACAGTCTCTAACACTTTCTCGTTCACTCCAGGCGGCATTTCGAATGTGCCTAGTGGTTCCCGACCCGCAGACCATTTGCATCCTAACCAAGCTTCAATAATAAAGCTGAGAGCTGCCCCTAGTGTCAAGCAGTACATCCAAGTACTTCCCGGATAGTCTGATGGGAGCCTTGGAAAACGGTTGAGGCCGAGGGGGGTTTACCAATGTCGGAACAGGCTTGCCCTGAGGGTATGCCTGCGTAACAGCCGGTCGTGGAAAATCCCCCCTTTTTCCCTCGCGATTCAGTGTTTTTCCCAACATCACTCATTTCCATACACTATTGACTTGTCTTTACGAACTGGTTGTTTTTCTGGACCAATTGTTGTTTGTTCGCGCCCAGAGCGCTATTTTGGCACATCCTTGTTCAGGACCTGCGTGACGCACGTGCTGTCTGCTCACACGCTGCTATTCGGTTTCTCGTTGTTGAGTCCTTGTGATCGTATTATTGAGGTTTGTATATTGTTTATGTCATTGTTTATTGTAATAATCTAGTATCGTAGAATATCACGGATAATCGTCTTTTGATTTCGGGATCCGTTGCGAATTTGGCTACGCATTGCTCAAACGTTCGTAACAATACTCAGTAGATCAATTCGGAACGAGGAAAAACACGCAAAATGCCAAGAAAAGGATCAAAAGCAGTCGAATCCGGACAGGAAGTAATACGGCAAGTCTCTGGGGATGTTTTGGGTACATATGATTCTTTAGTTAATGCTAGATCGCCTAGTCCTGTCAGTGCTAGTTCATGTGTTATTGAGAACAATATTGATCGTAAGGATGTCGATTTATACAGGTTGAGAATACTAGAACTAGAGCAACAGTTACTATCGGCTAGACTACAGGCGCATGAAGCAGAGAAGTGTACACAGAAACAGCGAGAGCATGAGATCAGTGACTTCGACACTTCCGATAGGTTAGAGTGCAATAAGGTAGGGAACCCCACGCCGGTCGCCGACTACAAACCACCATCGATCGATCTGCCTAGAGTGGAGTTAACGGTTTTCGACGGGCGAGCTGAGCAACACTGCAAGTTTGTCAAGCAGTTCGAGACGTTCGTTGAAAATAAGGTAACCGACCCTGGGCAAAGGCTTCTCTACCTTACTCACTACTGCCGAGGCCGAGCAAGAGAAGCTATCGACGGATGCACCATGCTCGACCCAGAACAAGGCTACACAAGGGCAAGGAAGATTCTGAGGGACTTGTTTGGCCAACCTTTCAAAGTAGCCCGTAACCTAATAGGGGGCGTGATGGTAGAGGAAAAGAGGACCAAGGGCGACGTCTACACCATGGCCGACCTGGTGATCAAGATGCAGAACTGCTCAATAGCCCTCGACCATTTAGGTTACAGGGCTGACCTAGACGCCATGCACACTTTGGAAGGCATAGTCCGTCACCTCTCTCCCGAACTACAGGGTCGGTGGGCGGAAGAAGCAGAACGGATAAGCCGAGGCGACAGAGAAGCCAACTTCGAAGACCTGACTGAATACTTAGACAGGCAAACGAAGATAGCTGACAGCAGATTCGGCCGACTCATCCGGGACAGCAACCGAGCAAACAAGCCCAGTACTAGCCAAGCCCAAACCCCTGTACGGGAGCATCCAAGGTACCAGCCTTGGACCAATACACACGTCATTTCACGGGATGCTACGGCGAAACCAAATTGCAGATCCTGTGGTACTAGCCATGGCCTACCAGAATGCCCCAAGTTCGGCAACGCCACAATAGACGGACGGTGGGGAATGGCGAGGATGGCAGGAGCATGTTTTATCTGTCTCAACACCACGCACCGGGCAGCAGCCTGTAGAACAAGGAATCGATGTGGTTACGAGGGCTGCACAGGGCAGACACCATCGGCTGCTGCATCAGGCGAGAGTAAGCATATCCGAGGCGAGTGCCAAGCCCAGCGTGATTTGTTCAACTTCACAATCTGCCAGTAAACCGGTACGTTTAGGCGTAGTGGCCGTGGGAGTAGTGACTCCGACTGGGATAATCAAGGCGTTGGCTTTCGTTGATAGTGGATCCGACACCACTTTAGTGAAAGAGCGGTTTGCCGACAAACACCAACTGGCTAAAGGTGCGACGTCGTTAGCAGTGAGCACGGTGGGCGGAACACAGGTAATGACTGCCGGTAGATTAAGGCTGCAACTCATCTCTCTAGACACTAACGAGGAAATTGAACCAACGGAGGCATTCACGTTAGCGGATATTCCCATGCGAGCACCAAGGTCGGTGAACGCAATCTTGACTCGGTAGCTCCACATGCAGGATGTAACCGTTGTAGACTGGGAAGATGATGAAGTGGATCTCCTCATCGGCTGCGACGTGCCAGAGGCGCATTGGGTGCTTGACCAGAGAGTGGGCGACCGCCAGGCACCTTATGCCGTACGCACGGCTCTGGGATGGATGTTATTCGGTCCAGTAGGGGCACGTAGTTTCGTGAATTACCTATCCGCCGAAACGGACCACATAGAGTACCATCTGCAGCGGCTGTATGAAAAGGAGTTTCATGACATTGGAGACGAAAGCCCGACGTTGTCTCAAGAGGATCACTTCGCTCCACAAACGGTGCGGCAAGGCACTAGAGGCCTCAAAAAACAGTTCGAGGTTCCCCTCCCATGGCGCACACCGGACGACCCGTGGACTGACAACAGAAATTATGTTCTCCAACGATTACTACGACTAAAAGAACGCTTCATTCGAGGCCAGAATCTGTGGGAACGATACGCGGATTTGATGAAGCGAAACGAGGACCTCGGTTACGTTGAAAGGGTGCCTGTTAACACCGACAGCAAAAGGGGTATCTGGTATCTGCCTCACCACCCGGTTATCAATCCCAAGAAACCCAAGAAACTGCGCGTGGTTTTCGACTGTGCGGCCAAGTTCCAGGGCAAGTCGTTTAACGATCGCCTACTACAGGGGCCTGACTGGACCACACCACTGATCGATGTTTTGTGCCGTTTCACAGTGGGTAAAGTGGCTTTGTTTGCTGACATTAGGGAAATGTTCCATCGGGTGAAGATTCCGGTAGGAGAACGAGATGCTTTGCGTTTCCTGTGGTGGGAAGGGAGCGACCGGGACAACGCAGTGGGGAATTATAGGATGACCGTCCACCCCTTCGGAGCCATATCGTCACCATTTTGTGCGAACTACGCCCTCCGAGAATCAGCGAACAAACATGGCGATCTGGTACATCGGACGGTGGTAGAAAGCGTCAGCAGGAACTTCTACGTCGACGACTACCTTGGGTCATCCGATGATGTGGAATCAGCTCTAGAGCAGTTCAGGGGTCTGACGAGATTGCTGGAAGAGGGCGGCTTCCATCTAACTAAATGGATGTCGAACGCTTCAGAAGTGCTGAAGGTCATCCCGTATCACGAAAAGGCCGAAAGGGTAAGAGATTTGGACGGCTCTCCACTTCCTATAGAGCGCACCTTAGGGATACAATGGGACGCGGAAACGGACGATTTTGTTTTCGAGCTAAACGTTCCCGAGCTGCCAATAACCCGTCGTGGCATACTATCTGCCGTCTCAAGTTTGTTCGACCCGCTCGGTTTTGTCTCACCATGGCTGCTACCCGGGAAGATCTTGCTGCAGCGGCTGTGCCGTAAGAAAGTTGATTGGGACCAGTCACTGGACCGAGGGGACCGGCTGGACTGGGAAGAATTTTTGAACACCTTGAAGAAATTAGGGGACATAAGAATCCCACGATGTTTGACCCCTGGCCATACGACACGGACTGGAGAACTACATGCCTTTTCCGATGCATCCGAAGTCGGTTTTGGAGCTGTGGTGTACGGACGATGGTGCGCAGGAGATGGACAATATACCACGAGGAGCCTGTTCGCCAAAGCCCGCGTTGCTCCACTGAAGTCGGTCTCAATCCCACGCCTTGAACTCAGCGCAGCCGTGTTGGCAGTCAGGGTGGTGCAAGCTGTGAAGAGATGTTTCGATCTCTACATTTGGTCGGTGAGCTTCTAGACGGATTCAACGATAGTACTTTACTATATCAACAACGTCCGGAGCCGGTTTAGTACTTTCGTTGCTAACCGACTCACGAATATCCACGACGAATCAGCCACGCACCAGCGGAGTCATGTCAAGTCTGGCGATAATCCGGCCGACCTGTGCTCCCGAGGTGCGAACAACTTCAGGCAACTTGACACGTGGACGAGAGGGCCAAGCTTCCTGTACTTGCCCAAACAGGACTGGCCCGTGTTCGAATTAAAAACCCCTACGGAAGTAGAACTGTAGATCAAGGGCGTAGTGATAGCGGCCAACGTCGTCGAAGCGACATCCATTCTATCGCGATTGGTCAGGTTTTCCTCATGGATGAAGACACTTCGTTCGCTAGTTTCGGTTAACCAGGTTCAAGAGAAATTTACTAGTCATGGAAAGGCTACGGCTCTCAGGCCGGATACGGGTCGGCCCGATAGGTCCCGATGAGCTACAAGCGGCAGAATACAATATTTTCCGAATAATACAACGCGAGGCTTTCGCCCAAGAACTCGAGAGGGCGGAAGAAGTGGGACCGATCAATAAAGACATACCATCTCCAAGAGGCGAATTGAAGCGTTTAAACCCCAAACTCATTTATGGGCTGCTGCGGGTTGATGGTAGGCTGAGCTTCGACACAAAGTATTCTATACTGCTGCCTGCGAGACAAACTGTAGTAGAGCTAGTGATTCAACACGTCCACGCCGTGGAGGGACATGCCAGGGAAAGTCACGTGACGAGCGTCATCCGAAAGCGCCTTTGGTTGTTGAGAGGACAAGAGACTGTAAAACGCGTAATCCGATGGTGTGTGCAATGCAGGAGACGCAATGCCACAGCAGGCAAACAACTCGTGGACCCACTACCAGAATGCAGGGTGACTACGGGCTGGTGGCCGTTCAGCGACACCGGGTTGGACCATTTCGGGCTCTAGTGGATCAAGTGTGGGAAAAGATTAGAAAAGCGATATGGATGTATCATGATATGCATGAAGTCACGTGCGGTACACCTAGAAGTCGCAAATTCGATGACGACCGATTCGTTTCTACGAGCCTTGCAAAGATTTATCAACCGAAGAGGCATACCGGCCGATATATACTCAGATAATGGGTCGAACTTTGTGGGCGCTCAACGGGAATTGCAGCGTTGGCACAAGAACATAAACAGGGACGAACTGCAGGATCGAACCGTGGCCTACGGCATACGATGGCATTTCAACCCCCCACAGGCCAGCCACCGAGGCGGCATATGGGAACGCATGATCCGGTCCGCCAGACGGATATTGCTGTCAATCATGGAGCAGCAGCCGCCCGACGACGAGACCCTGAACACCGTCATGACTGAGGTGGAGCGAATCCTGAACAACCGCCCCCTGGTTCCAGTATTGAACGGCGACCCCACCCACCTGGCGCTCACCCCAAACGACTTGTTGACGTTAAGGTCGAACGGGGGTTTCCAAGGGGCGGTAAACCTTCGTGGGAGCTACCTCCATGGATGGAAGCAGGCGACTATCTGGCCAAGGTCTTCTGGAGGCGATGGCTACGGGAGTACCTACCGGCTTTGCAGACTCGACAGAAGTGGCTGGCCAAAACAAAACCATTCAAAGTTGGGGACGTGGTTATGATCGCCGACGAACGCGCACATTTCAGCACTTGGTCTTTGGGAGTAGTTACGGAAACCATCGGAATCACTGACGGAATGATAAGAACGGTAAAGGTGAAGACAGCTAACGGAGTGCTCATTCGTGACATACGCAGTATTAACCTACTCGAGAGCGAAGACGGAGGAGCTGATAACCCTGTGGCCTAGTAAACCTTTTTCACACTATTCATCGAGATGGATAAAACAACACCATATGTACCACACGGTCTCCGTCAAACACGTTAAGGTGCTCGTGGTCCCTTCGTTGACATTACAGAAGGTTCTTTCCGATACGTGGTGATGAATGCGATTCCATTGTACATCCCGATACATACACGCATGCACGACGCACTCTACATCCCGTAAACCCATCAAACATGTGACAGTGTTCGTTGTTTTGCTTTTTGTTGACGCTACCGAATGCCCCTTGCATATGTGGAAGTAGCGGAGCTCAGGTCACACATACATGCTACATTTTACTCGTTTTCTTGCCACGCGGTCTTTTGTTGACATTGCAGAAAGTCCTCCTTTGATGTGTAGTCATACTTGTGATTTCATTGTACACCCCGGCACACACACACACGCACTCACACACACACTCAAGCACGTACATCCAGGTCAGGACGGCCCCTTACGAGGACAGCATCTATGTGACCATTCACGCCCGCCATCGGTCATTTGGCCTCGTGGAAGATGTAGACTAGCCTCACGTCTATGTAGCCAACGGGTTAGGTGAGGCCAGTAGTAGAACGTTGACGACGAGCATTAGACGCACGCACTGACAGCAGGGCCTAGGCAGGTAGGAAGAATCAATACCTTTTTACCGAACCTTTGACTCTACTAAGGATCCAGGAGGATTTTGGTGGGCGGTGTAACAGCCGGTCGTGGAAAATCCCCCTTTTTCCCTCGCGATTCAGTGTTTTTCCCAACATCACTCATTTCCATACACTATTGGCTTGTCTTTACGAACTGGTTGTTTTTCTGGACTAATTGTTGTTTGTTCGCGCCCAGAGCGCTACTTTGGCACATCCTTGTTCAGGACCTGCGTGACGCACGTGCTGTCTGCTCACACGCTGCTATTCGGTTTCTCGTTGTTGAGTCCTTGTGATCGTATTATTGAGGTTTGTATATTGTTTATGTCATTGTTTATTGTAATAATCTAGTATCGTAGAATATCACGGATAATCGTCTTTTGATTTCGGGATCCGTTGCGAATTTGGCTACGCATTGCTCAAACGTTCGTAACAGCCTGTGCCGCCACGCGCAGCCTTGCTGGCCGCTGTCCCCTGCTGCGCCATCGTCTATAGTTTGACGTAGGGTGTCGCTGCCAGCCCGCACCCCGTCGATATCTTCCAAAACTTTGTCGGAAGGAGGGATGATAGCGCTACTGTAGGGGATCGTTACAGGGTGGCCTGTTCATGAAGCAGCCGGAGATTTCGGGTTCAATAAGTAAAAATTGCAAATTTGCGGCCATTTTTGGGCAGATTCGAGAGTCAGCGATGGCAGTAGGGCGAGCTCCTCGTAAATCCACGGCGCCTTTGTGCACCCTCTCAGCTGTTGGTACCCCACGTTCTCCAGTTCTTTAGCTGGAAGTGTCGGTAAGCCTTCTGGACCGGGCCTAGCAGTGTTTTGGTGAACTCCAGAACTAGATCCCCAGTTCTTTGTGACCTGCCGTGAAATTGTTTCTGGTGGGCGACGGGCGACCCTGGAGTATCCAGCAAGCTCCTCATGTTCTCAAACGTACTTTTGTTAATAAAGGAAGAAACCACTGGGTATTATATGACAAGTTCGCACACCTGACCTTCCAAGAGGCTGAGTAATAGATCTGCTTGCTGGTCACCTGAGAAATGTTTGACTTAACGGCTTGCTTTTTCTTCTCATCGCCGAAGTTGAATTTTGCAGGTACTGGTTTAGGCCCATTACTCTGGATAACCTGATGTAAAAAATAGTTAAGAATTTGTTGGCTTCGTTAGGAGACTAAACAGCCAGAAGCGGCAATGAGGCAACTTCCCCCGGCTGTTTGACGGCTTCTTCTTGGGAGATTCAATGGGGGATTTGTATCATCTTCTTCTGTGGACCACATTATGTCAACTTTTGGTTTAGGGAGGTTACTGGTCCGATCACAGAGTCACCAAATGCCGTGCGCTTACAGGAAACGAGATTGTAGAAAATATTCAGTCTTTATTATTTGGGCTACCAGCCGGTCTGTTGAATGAAATAAAAATGAGCTTATCACGACTGGCGCTAAATCGTGACGTGACGCTGCTTGGAGAGTGGGTTCTCGAAAAGGGAGAGATTAGTGTGAAAGTGTGGGAGAATCTGCCCGAGACACCCTGTGGATAAGAAACAGTTAACGCTTTTGTGCATTTTTTGGAGAAACCGACAGGTGAATGAACGCTAGGTTTGCTGCCTGCAGATCACATTGCCTCACGTCTTTGTTTGTATATTTGCGCTACCTTTTGGGTCTAGCAGCTTAGTCTGCCAGGTTCATTTTACTCACTGGCGTTGTGACCTTTTATTTGAATACACTTCAGTCACCAGTTCTATCGTGAGGTGCTTCCGTATCAGATGGTAAGAACACGCCAATCTGTGATGCCGAGTAATTCGTGAGTAGAAAACGTGACGTACAAAGAGCCCCGTCAATAAGTGCGGGACCATGCGACACTTGCTAATAAAGGTTTCATATGGAATGTGGAGACTAGCAAAGTGGCACCACCCGGTGTACCTCAGATACCAGGCGGTAACTCTGACGTGTCGACAGTGTAAAAGCTGGCTCCGAGAGCACCGCAAACTACTGCTTGAACTGGAAGTTAGCCAGGGCTTGTAAACAGACAGCCCGTAACAGGCAGCAGGAAAAGCCACCTCAAGTTCTTGAGAGTCAGATAATTTACAGACTGGGGTTCAAATGGCCTCCGAAATGTCACGGGAAGGCGAGCAAAAGACAAAGCTTATGAGGACCGCGGCCGAGGATACTAGGCAGCAAGGAGGTAAGGAAGGATGCATGTGCACAACGGAAGCATCGGTTGCCCAAAGAGAGCCCCGAAACCGGAAGTCTGTTGAATGGGAAACAATGGGGTAGGGAAGATCCAGTCAGAAAAAGTGGTCAACGAGCTTTGAGAACGAATAACGGCCTGAGAACTGTGGCGGAAGTTAGAAGGCTGTAGAACGCAAGTGACACAACACTGAGCGAAGCAGAAATGTGGTCGTAAGTGGCCTACTAATTGTTGCATGACAGAGTGCAGGCAGAGAGAGGTGGCCGTCGGATACCAAGTTCGGTAACCTTTGCGGGGGTGGATATCCCCGTACAAGCCTCCCTCAGAAGACTAATGCTGCCGCGGAACTGGACTGGGCCAGAAGGCAGGAACTAGTGCTGGCCTCGCCCCACACTTGTCGAAATTGCTAATCCGTGACATAGAGACAGATTTCTAAGCGTGGCTGTTAGCGTAAGACGCAGAACTAGTAAGGTCATTCGAGATAGGCAGGTTGATACCAATCGGCAGATGAAGCAGACTTGACCTGAGGATTTTCGGACAGCAGTATGCAACACGACGAAGACGAAACCACCCCAAATAAGAGTTCAGATGATACATCCATTGTCGCGTGCAAATGAGGCTACAAAGGCAGCCACCACTGACCGAATTGATGTGGTAGGCGCGCGGGGCATGACGACGACAAAAACAACGCACTTTCCCGTGAAGACTGGCACTCCGCAGGCTGCTCTGCCAGCTAAGGAAGGCAAACTGGATGAATGCTGTGAGGTTGACAAGACTGTTCTTCAAAAATGCTGTCAGTGCCCTCTGGCGTGATGCCCGAGGAGCGAAATTCCCTCCCTGGCGGGCCAAAAGCAAGTCAGGGGAGGGCTAGGCTACTCGCGGTCAGCGCAAAGGCGCCACATGTACGGGACAAGATGCCAGAACTGGAGACTAGGACCGGGGGTACTGATGTCATAGTGCTCACCGCAACACGGTTGCAGCCGACTGAAGATATCAATGGACCTTGTCCAAAAAAAACTTAGCCCATCGCATCGATAGGGATGATGGTCTTGTGAGAAATGGGATTTTCGTACTTGTGGCAGATCCTCATAACGTTTACAAAGGTGGTAACCTTGCCTTATCAAATGTGCAAACCTTAGAGATGGTCGTCACTACACCTAGACTTGAGGCCTCGATGGTCTGTATGTACGAAAGCCCAGGATCCGGCCAAAGGGAGAAAGAAGAATTGTTCTCTTATCCTACTGGTTCGATAATTGAAAGGCGACAGTTGCCCGTACCAGGCTATTTGGGCCCTCCCAAAATAGAGTGAGAAGTGGAAAGAGTTCAGAGGGAACTTTTGGCCAGAGTTGGTGGGATTTTATTGAACAGAAAACTGTGTTTCTGCAAGTGGAGCAGGTAACCAGAAGAGATATGGTCAGGCGCCGCTACTCCTTGATTAAGCGATTACGAGCACACCTAACTATCCAGAAGCAGTGGACTTAAAGGATCCGGTTGGCTAGGGCGACCTCGGCATCCTGAGGATGAAAGTGAATCTCCAGGGCTCGAGGGCGCCGGATAAACACGTGATAAGTTCCTCCGGAATGAGAGGGAACTCACTCTGCGGGACGGGTGACTGGTGTCAAGAGAGGAAGACTATGTGTAGACGCAGTGGCGGCACATCAAGGACGAACTGTTCGAAATCTGCAATAAGGGAAGTAAGGAGGGAGAGCACATCGCAGTGGTGGACCAGTCGTGAAAAAATGGCTATCAAGCGAAAGCCGTTGGCCTGGCAAAGGTATGCTAGAATAAACCAGCACCGAGTCTTCCAGCACTACACAGAGACCAGATGGAGGACTGTGAGAATACAGCTGGGACGCAGGCGAAGCTGCAAAAACAGGGTTACTGCAAATTTCAGTGAGAATAATAAAGTGTACTACAATGGCACGCAATCAAAGGTTACCCTACGAAGAGCCGTAGGGGGCTTTAAGGACGAAGACGGGGCAAGGGCGTGTATGGAGCGAAAAGGACTGAGAATCTGATGTTATTCCTTCAAGGGGTAAATAGACGGGATCAGGGGGACCCCGGAGAACCCAGTGGAGAAAGCGTGCACATCCCACAGACGGTAGACACTGAAGTCTGTGAAGAAGGAAGCCTACGGAAATCTGAGGCTAGCATAGTCGTGCTAGGCGGCGGGACCTGTTGAATCCATTCGGCATCAGTGAAACTGCTGGCTGATCTATTAGCCCGGCAGCTACCTCTTCTGCTCAGCTCATCGTTCGAAGAAGGTGCGGGGCCATGGTGCTGGCTTACGTCCATCCTCACTCAAACCCATAAGGGGGTTGATGGGGAGGGTCGTGAGGATTATCGAGCGATAAACCTGATGTGAGTACTGCTGAAAGTCATTGAGAGGCCCACCCAAGCCCGCCCAAAGAAGCGCCTGGAAAGCCATCGATGGGTATCACCCCACCAACATGGTTTCATGCAACGGGAGTCATGCTTGTCTAACCTTACTCACTACTTAGAAGAAGAGACTGGGCGGAGGGGAGGGAGATGAATTCTGCTAACTAGATTTCCAGAGGGCTTTGACTACGTAAACCGCTGGCTGTTGGCGAGTAAGCTAAAAGAATTCGGGGTGAGTACCTAGGCAGAGCGACGGATAGTCATAAGACTCACTGGAAAGTAGTTCCAGCTGAGGGTAGGTGGAGCCTCTTCCAGTATGGTAGGATTATTTAGCGGAGTAGAGCAGGGATCTTTTCTTGGTTTCCGGTTGTTCGTTCTGTTCATTACTGGCCCAGCAGGCAAACTGGAGTGTAACTGCCACAGATTCGCGGGTGATGTCTAACGGCTTGAAGAGGCTGCAGACGGCCCTGTGCAGAATGATCTCGACAGAGGGTACGCGTTGTCAGTGGAATGAGATTTGCTTGCCAACGCAAACAAAAGCCAACACCCAAGTGGTGAGAGACCAATGGCCCAGTCTCTATATGAGGCCACAGGCAACCAGGCAGCTCCTGCTCAGACTGTGGAGGTTTGGGCTCTGGGAGCGGCGGAGCGGACTTTAAACCAGATGGGCAGCGCCAGAGTGCCGCGAAAAAAGCTGTTATTGCAACAGGAGCGCCATAGTGACATATAACCGGCTTAAAATCGAAATAATTTAGAAAGACTTAAAGGTGGTAGATTTTGCCTTTATTTGCTCTTCATTTGCTACACCCATTCACTCGTTTTATCTGTTCACGGTCTGCCGGTTTTGCTTTCCGTCTGCTCGAATTGAGCACGTGCAGTTCAGTTGTCATCAAAAGTTTACTGCCCGGTTGAGCCTGAACGCTTTATGGTTGTCCTTTGGGTTTTGCCCTCATGTCATTCTGAGATGACCTACATTAAAATAGAGATTTGTACTGCTTTTCTACTCACGTAATGATTATTTAGATACCACGCTTGCAAAGTAGAGGATTATTCGAATATCGCCCAACTGGTGTTCTGATTACGAGGTCAGCTTGTGTAACAAACTTTTGAGCAACGCGTAGCCGAATTCACAATGGATCCCAAAGTCAAAAGGCTATTATCCGTGATATTCTACGATACTAGATTATTGAATAAACAGTGACACCAAAAAGATACAAACCTCAATAATGAGATCACAATGACTCAACAAACGAGAAACCGAATTGCGGCTTGCGAGCAAGGAGCACGTGCGACAGGCAGGTCCGGAACAGGGATATGACAAAGTGGCGCTCTGGGTGCGAACAAACAACAATTGGTCCATAAAAGCAGACAGTGCGTAAAGACATGTCAATAGTGTAGGCAAGTGAGTGATGCTAGGAAAACACATGGAACTGCAACGGTTTAAGGGGATTTTCCACGACTGGTAGGTACAGCTTGCTCCGGGCTTTGCGACCAAGAGATTTGTGATTATTTTGATGCGCTCCTAAACAATCAGAAACAGGCTGCTGTAGCAATGTTTGGCTACTTTCTGGATCTTGAACAACTGATTTACTGTGGACGGTTTTATACATTTTAGTTGCTCTTCTTTACCTGGAAATTTTTGTGACAGACATTGAACTTGACTTTGACAATTCCCTGCCTGCTGTCGAATTTAGTTCTTACATCTTTACACCTTTATTCGTCACTTCGCTATTATTAATGTAAGAAAACGTGAGAAATGTCGCATATGGTGACCAGCCTGCTGAAGCACTCGGAACGATCCCCGCAGGTAAGCTCTCTCCTGCGTGTTCGTTTCGTGCACGAAATGATGACCAGTTATATGGTATGAAGCTACGGTTGGACAATACTCAGTTGGAGCTGGAAGTTACTAAAGCTACGCATCAACGGTGTAGCTTAAAAGACAAGCTGCTGAAATTCTAAGTAGTAAAGAAAACCCAGTGCTCGAGGAATACTCACGTAATGAATTGGATTTGGGTGAGAGCTGGCGCACTAGACTCCCGGTGACAGAGAACGGTTTTGCGCCCGGCGAAGGAAGCCGCGTTTACAAATATCGGCCGCAGTTTACGAATTTGCTGCCACATCGGACCGGTGAAAAGGATAGATTAGATCATACAATGGCCGGAACGGAAAAGCCAAAAGGCGAGTTTTCTTTTTTGATGGCTCTCCATTAAGACATGTTTTGTTTTTCAGGCTGTTAGGAGAGAGATTGAGGGGCCGAGTTACAGATTATGGTCGGAGCATTGCTTGTCCTTTTTATTACATTCAGTGTAATGTGAAGCAAGCCATTCGTGGTTGCATTTTGCATCTCGTCAGCACAGACATGGATTCGGTAAGCACTGAAGCAAGTAAATGAATAAATTGTGTCGATGCACTGGAACAGTAGGGAAGTTACTGATCTTTATACGGTACACACCACTAACGCAGGGTTAGATAAATTGCCAACGTTTACATCGGTAGATTGGTTGAGGACATCGGAGGGCATTCATCAAAGTGACTGAGAGCTCATCTTTTGTAACTTGTGCTCTCAGCGGCTCTTTCGCAGCGAAAATGGTATAGTTACCTGTTTCAGAACCGAAAGTCAGTAGCGAATGGCCCAGTCAGAAAGGGCGTTGGGCACGAAAAGGCTTATACCTTGTCCACCAATAAGATACTGTGTCGGATCTGCAACGGAGGGAATACTTCTGTAAAGTGTCACAAATTTCTGAACCCCACTGTTAAGGGCGGCTGGGATTCTGCAGTCAAGATGATGTTGTATTTCATTCGTTTATCTTTCGGCCATCGGGCTCTAGGGTGTCTGAATGGGAAGGCTTGTGGAAAGGGGGTTTTATTCGGTGGGACCATCACATGCTGCGTGACAAGAATAGAACTCCAGTGCCCAATGCGCCAACCAGAGGTTCCAGAACTGTTACGGATTCAGTCTGGGTATTGTGCCTCCGTTATTGAGGGTTGATAATGATCTGCCGTTGTCAGTAAACCGCTGGAAACGGAATTTGACACATTCCTCATTCATGGTTATTGAGCCAAGAGTTTGTCGTTAGCTGGTGGGGAATCAAAAGTACTCTTATGCTCCCGCATTCGCAACACTTTTTGATGGTGCAAGAGTGAGTAATTTCGTTTAAAAGCCTTCAGTGGAGAGGAGGAGTTGGAGGTGGTAGGTGCCCACACCATCCCGTCATTTGTTTAAGTGCCGGCGAAGAAGCCCAGCTTTAAAACCCCCGTTAAGTGGGGTCACCTAAGTTGTACTGATTTCACCCCCGAATCTGACTATATTGTGAGAGTTCCGATAGGTTTAGAAGCACCTGACGCACACTGTCTTTGAACTGCGGAGGGGTAGGAGGAGCAACATTTAAGCCGGCCGTACATCACTGGGATGGGAACTGTATGGGTCTGACCTGGCGGTACTACCAAAGTTGGTTTGAAACTTGTTGGTAAGCTCTTTCACGACAAAGTTTTGGCCCTTTCTTGGCATCTGTAATCTCTGATGCCGTAACCCCCCCCCCAAGAACAGCTAACCGATATTGCGCCAGTGCTATCAGTCCTGGTTTTGACGTAATTCTGGGACAATTTTATTTCGTTTTCTAAGGAAATATCAACCTGATATGTCTTCCAAACTACTGAGCGAGGAAACGGTCCCCAAAAAACTAGATGGAGAGGCCTCAGTGGACTCAGAACCGCCCCACATCTATTCCACCCCAGCCTCAGATCGTCTGTCGGAGGTGGTCATGAACCAGGAGACGAAGATTCTTGGTCTCAAGAACACCTTTAGGACCCTAGGGACTAAGATAGAGCACATAGAGGCGATTTTGCTCCGTCTTTGCTCGGGGCCAGCAGCCACTGAAAAAGCCTACAGGATCCCAGAAAGGTGCATTGTTATTACGGCTTGGGAGCTGCGACACTAATTTATCTGTTACCAATGCCTTATTATTTGTGGTCGTTTCAATAAGAAAATTGTTCCTTACCGAAAGAGCGAAACAAATATTTAGTGCTTTCTAATTGCCTGATATTCCAAACCCATCACAGTGTTCCTGGCCCACCCTTAAAACCAACAGACAAAATCTAGGGTTGCTCGTTAGTTTTAACTCACCGTAGACAGTATATGATTGCCTCACGCAGACTGTCCAGGTAAAGGAGGCCAGTGGCATATTCCGAGGAGTCCCTTCAGACAGGCCTTTACGAATAAAATGTGAAACCACAAAATCTGTAGTTTTATGGGGCGCCATAGACAATCCGGAGCATAGGCTTACCCTGGTAGCACGAATAACGCTAGTTAACTCTACAAATGTATCCAAACCCAAGACTGGGATAAATCTTAACAAGGGGGTTGCACCCGAATAAGAAAAGCCACCATCCAGACC
Source organism: Fasciola hepatica (assembly GCA_948099385.1). Lineage (NCBI taxonomy): Eukaryota > Metazoa > Platyhelminthes > Trematoda > Plagiorchiida > Fasciolidae > Fasciola > Fasciola hepatica. The sequence goes on from CANUEZ040000040.1 coordinate 6,976,714, forward strand.
TTGCGCCTCTCCGAATAACAGCTGCTGCCAGCAAACTGGAAGGACACACAACCGGCGGCAGTGCAGGTCACAAGGAAAACCTAAGCTTCTTAAGAGGAAGGTAACGAAGCCTTCTGCCATTCAGGTGATTCACAGGGTAGCGATAAGTTTGCCGGGCCAGTCGAAGACACGAAACTCTTCTTTCGGCTCTCAGAATGGCGTTGTACTAAACGCCGCAGGTTATCTGCCCAGCCATGGGAATCCCCTGGCCAGCACCTCCACAGGCCTATATAAGCTGCCACACCTGGCTTACCCCGTTTTTCGCCTCATGGTTTCGCAATCCCCAGATCAGTTGCAGCTAGGCAATATGAACGGGATGCTACCCCAACACTCATCTTACGCACAGCTCCTCTGGGAATCCAGTCTCAATCCAATACCCTCCCCACCATTTCATCAGTTCCTACCACCTCGAATATCCTTACCAACCCCCAATATTTCAACGGTTCGATACTCACCAGCGGCTGAATATGACACTTCTTCAGTCTCCCATGAAGGGTTATCAAAGTGCCTCGCCATCAATTGTCTCGGCACTCAAAACAAGGCTTTGGAAGTGAGATGCTTGACGGCCGATGAGAAGCCTCTCACTCTTGCAGCCGCCGAGACATGGCTCACGTAGGGCGACCATGAAGGAAAGATGCCGATCGGTGATTACAAATCGGTCCGCAAGTACTCAATAAGAGGCCAAGCAGGCGGTGTAGTTCTTTTTCTTATTTCCCTGTTACCCCAAGCTCTGGTCTTGTACTTAGATCCATTCCTCTCATAGACTTCATATGGGCAGGAATTATCTCAGCTTCTAGTAGAATCCTCTTAGTAGGAATCATCCGCAGGTCTTTAGCCTGCACCGGCGAATCTGGCAATGCGCTCATAGAACAGATGCATGAAACTAGGGCCCAACCCTTGTTTACGCATCTTTTATTCCCGGGTAGCTTTGATTCCCCTGGGGTAAAGTGGGTTAGACTTCACTCTTCAGGTGGCAACTTCCGGAAATCTCTGGTTAGACTGAGCGCAGTTGAACCAGGTACGGCTCGTTTACCACCAGATACTGACTGGGACAGGACTCATCTCTTCTAGATCCCGTCCTCATTAACGAGAATCACTTCGCAGAAGTGGTAGTTCTTCTCCCTACACTTGGAAAGAGTGACCACGGAGTACTGAGGCTTGATTTGGTAGCTAGATGGTCCGAGCGTGATTTTTTGAATCTGAGCGGACTGATTTTCAACGGATCAGAAATCACCTACAACTTCAGTCTGAGGACATCAACTGGGAATTAGAAGTCGACAAAGTCAATGGTCTGATCAAGCAGTACCTTGGTGCTGCTGACCACCAGTTGGTGCCAAGAACCAGCAAAATAGATGGGAAGAAAAGCCCACTTCCCTGAATTGTACGTCGGCTATCAGAAGAAAGTACACTATCGTTCACAATCTATAGGTCCACGTATCTAACGACTGGTGCAAACTGCTTCATAGCAATCAAGAATCCGGGAAAACCTAGGATCAGGCAATACTTTTGAAGCCAACAAAGAGATTTCCCTGCCCGAGAGTGAATAGTAATAGTAATAGTATATTTCTTGGCCGTGGTCAATACACACGCACAAGGCAAGATCAGAGTATACAGCAGTACATGTCAATGTGAGGTATTCACAAATTCTAAATTTATAAATCACAGCAACTGAAATACACCAGTAAAGTCACGTAGTGTTTGAGTAAACAAAAGTGGTAATGGTTGAGGCGGGAATTCCGAATCGGTTTCGAAATCGCTGGGGGCGGTGTGGATAGCTGGACAGTCGTGGAATTGCTGATATAAGCGACAAATGGACGGTCACTAACAAGTAACCGGACGGAAGAGATGCAAAAGAACATTGTTAGAAGTAAAGCAAGCGTGGGGCTTTCAAAGTGCAGTCAGAGATACCAGCGGGACATTGGACACTGATCCAGCATTGGGTAACTAATTGTGGGGGAAGCATGTGAAATAAAGGCAAGTGATTCAAAGGTGATAATAAAACGGACCTTTTGTGCAGGTGATTACAGTGTCATATGGAAATTCAAATGAAGGCGAAAAGCTTTGCAGGGACTTCAGTGAACTTTTGAAGAGCATGAATGGTGTATGGACATATAACGGACTATTAAAGAAAAGAAAAGCCGTCAATGAAACGGATTAGTGGAGACAAACGTCAATGGTTCGGCTAGACAGGAGTTGGAAGAGTGTAAAATGTTTTTTTTGTATTTGATAAAATTGGTAATCAAATTATGGTTGGCTGCAGATAGCTGGTATTCTGTTCTGTAAAGACCTTGGTTGCAGGTAGAATGTTGTGGGAAGCAGGTAAAAAAGGGCTGGTTTGATGAAGTTGACAGCTGCGAAGGCTGGGTTCCGGCCATTGATTTCGTACTGCAACTCGAGAAGAATTGAACTGTTGGGTTGGATTATTTGGGAATAGACGTTGAGCGGATGTGTTGATGGTTGCTGTCAGGAATCACCTCTGCGATCCGGTGAGACTTTCATGAGGTTTTGTTAATCCATGTACGGTGCCCCATGTAACGTCAGCAGGCGAGAGTATAGGTTTAAACCATTGATCAAATCGTCCAGTCCTTACGGTAATCCGGAATAAACGTCGATTTAGCCGATGGATACCCAAGTAACCAATGCAATCTGGAAGAGATCAGGAGTGCGGCAGTCTGGAGAGTGTTCCAGCTGTGGGTTATGATTATCGTTTATATGGAAGCAAGAAAATGAACATTTTGTTATCCGAACAGTTAGTTATCGTTTTGCTAGTGGACAGGTCTATTAGGGATCCCTAGACGGAGACTGGTAGCTTTCTAGGGTAGTTGGGTGATAGTAGAGATTTGGGGCGATATCAGGTAGGCGGTGGATGAGGAGAGGGTGTCCGTTTGGGAACCAGGAATAAAACAATAGTAGATGCTTTGGTCTGGAATGAGAAAATAGGAAGAAAACAGTCTGGTCAGTTCAGCAGCTGTGGTCGAGGACGGCAAACAGTAAAAAGGGGGGAAAACACTGTTAAAATGAGGATTTTTCATGTGGGGGCAAACGTGCAGGTATGCGGCAGGGGCATACGGATTCCGGTTGGAATGGGGTCTTAACTTACCATGAGCATGTGCGTAGAGAAGTGAAGCCTAGTTACTAAGGAATGGTAATCCGTGTGGCAAGTACGAGAAGGGCACAAAAAGCAGGATGGGACGGCTGAGTTCTAGCCTGAGCCAGGAATTAACTGAGAGCGAGCACTCATCGCTAAAGGACGGAACGGTTTTATTTATATATACGCAAATTGTGTGTAGTAAAATGGCACAATCTAGTTAGGAAGGGGGACAAGTGAGTGGAGCATACCCAAGGTATATATATATATATATATATATATATATATATATATAGATGTATACGTGGGTGCGATCATCGGACGCAAAAGACTACGGCAAGGAAAGTGACATAGAGTGAAGCAGCCGAGGATCAACGGTTAACGGAAAGAAGAACAAAATTTAAGCACGGGCTCATCGGTGCGGCGGATCCCAAAGGCACATTGAGGCCATGAAACGTGAGACTAAAGGGGAAACGCCTAAGTGTGGCTAGAACTTTCAATGGGAAAGTTAGTATTTCGCCTAGAGTGGTCATTGAGGAGGAGTAAAGACCAAGTTCTGCATGAAATTACAGAAGAACCTTAGCTGAGGGATAGGGTGGGAGCAGAAATGGTAACGTCATAACTGGGTGTTGAGTTCAGTTAGTGAGCCACGCTAAGTGCGATGAATCAGACTGGATTTTCCAGTTCGAAATCGCAGAGGTGGTGAGCGAAGTATGAGTGGTGGGACCTGGTGCGGAATAGAGGCATTGTAAGCTAAGAGATATCGAGGAGCGTTGAGTTACTCACTATGATTTTGTTAATAATTATAGGACAGTAATGAGTATATATACATATATATATATATATTTATATATACATGTACATATATATATAATATATATATATATATATATATATATATATATATATAAATCCAACCAGGGGTTGGATACTGAAGCAGTTTTTATGGCAATGTTGAGGTTGGTTTCAGGGCCGCAGACGCGATATAACTAAATAAAGGTAATTAATCGTGGAGCGGACGAGACATATTGACAACCTTTGGGGAGTAATACGGTGGTCTCTATAAATGCAAGCGCATCTGAAAGGATTTATTTCAAAGTTGAATTAGCAGGATCCTATAAGTTGGTATGGAAAAACAGTTAGTGGACGCAGACATGCTTACATATGTCGATGGCGAGGTCTAGGAGAAGCGGTCAAACAAAGCAATCAGAATTTTTAAAGCGGTGAGGTTATTTTGGAAGGTAAGGTAAAGAGAGAAAGCAGAGCAATGGCTTAAAAGTCAAGGCCTATCTCGTAAGCTTGACGTTCAGTTACGTGAACGTTGAATAAGCGCAAGACAGTTTGGACAGGAAGGAATTTGTCAATAGCATGCACGAATGCATACTTTGACCGAGAAGATCTGATGTGCAAGGGATGTTTATTCCAGATTCTGGAGTACGCGAAGAGAAAGAACTTAGAGCGTAGAACAGTCCTCGCGGAGGGTGTGGTAATAGTATACTGTCTATTACGGAGTGAATATCCAGTATCCGGGGAGAAGCACAAGTGGTTGGAGGAATAGGACTGCTTAATCAATAGCTTATACAGAAATATCAAATTTAGCTTGATGCGACGAAGCCATAGTGGTTCGATTTTGAGAGATAAGCATCGTTTCCTGTAGTTTAAGTTGGACGACCAACCGATAAGCTGTTTTGTGAATCTTCTTTGAATACATTCGATAATAATCCTGTCGGATTTTCTCATGCTAGTGAAGATTAGGGGACAATATTCGAGAAGGAGCCTGGCATGTACTTTGTACATGTAGAGAATGCTCTGCCTAAGCTGAAAGGATCTGAACAGAAGACCAAGACACTTTCTAGCCTTCGCCGTTTGGAGGACAGCATGTTCCGAGAAGTTGAAAGAGCAAGAATAACTTGAGCCAAGGTCTCTTACTAAAGGCTGGCTGCCGATGGGTGAACCGCTAATGCATAAAGAACCAGGAGGAACCTGGCATTTGTAAGTAAGGAAAATACACTTGTCGGCGGAGAATTTCATCGCCCAGGTTGAGCACCATTCATCAAGAGCGGCTAAATCAGCAGGGATTTTAGGGAAAGTAGTACTGAGTTTGCCAGGCGAAAAAGTGTAGACTATTTTAATGTCGTCCGCGAACAAAAACGGTGTGCCATTAAGTATTGTCGGAAACATATCATTTATATATAGGAAGAAAAGCAGGGGGCCCAAAACACTGCCCTGAATAACACCGCTAGTAACAGGCTTAGGATTAGAGGTGTGCCCATTGATTAAGACAACCTGTGAACGATGAGATAATTAAGACGAGAACCAAGAAAGAAGTGGATCGACAATCTCAAATGACCGTAGCTTTGTTAAAAGGTGGGGGTGAGGGACACGATCAAATGCCTTGGATAAATCAAGATAAAGAACAACAAGAGATTTCCCACTTTCAGCAGAGTCGGTGACGAGATTCAGAAAATCATACTGACAAGTCATGCAGGACCGTGAACGGAGGAATCCATGTTTGTTGTGATTAATAAGACTGAGGCTTAATAAATAGCTAATAATATTATCTTTAACTATTTTTTTCCATTATTCTGGATAAGATGGGGGTATGGTTTAAAGGGCGATAATTGGATACCTCATGTAAAGGTCCCTTTTATGAATGGGGACGATTACCGAGCGGTTCCAGTTGGCAGGTACGGTGCTACCATTAAGTGAAAGAGTGAAAAGGCTAAACAACAACAGGGGGGATCCGGTCCACCATTGGCGAGTGCAACTGGTGGTAAACCGTCGGGGCCTAATCTTGGAGAGGGTTTGCTATTGGATAGTAGCTTGGAAATACTCCTGGCATCGAAGGGTATCGTAGAAAGGACAGAGTCGGTAAGTGGTGAAGATGGGGGCGGGGCAATGACAGTAGCTGGAGCCATGGCTGAAGCAAAGAATGCATTGAAGGCTTCGGCTATACAAGGTGGGGAGGTGATAGATGAGTTATTATCCAGAATTAGAAGTTGGAAGTCGGCCTTAACATCAGCGTTTCTAGACTTATGCAACATAGAAAGAAGTTGCGACTTGCTAGGATGACTCAAAGCCTTAGCTTCTTGGTCACGAAGTCGCGTATTATCTTGTCGTTGAATAAGTGTGGAGAGGCGGTTTAGACGAATAAAAAGTGAAAAGTCGTTGGAATTATGTAGTTGTTTGAGAAGTTTATGGTACTTTTTATGGAGTGGCGAGACAGACGACCTCTTAATAGGTACAGCCTGGGCAGTATTGGACAATTTATGCAGACAATCGGAAAAGAAGGAGTAGAAAATATCCGCAGCATGCTGAGGGTCCTGGGTGAGGAAATAATCACCCCAGTCTTTCTGCCGAAGAAGCGTGACTAGCAAGGCCCAATTTCTGCTTAGGAATGTATTGTTGGGGGGGTGTGCGGGATTAGGTGGGCCACTAAGGGGCAGATGGCAGATAACCATTTTATGGTCACTACCGGGGAAATTCCGTATTACGGTCACGTCGATGAGAGGCATGCTATGAGTAAATACCAGATCTAGTATGTTCCCATTTCTGGTAGGTTCGACAACATGTTGTGTCCAGCCGCCAAGATGAATGCTAGTGATCAGGCCCATAAGATTGGGAGGAGCCGAGAGGGTGGGCCAACAGATGTGAGGGAGATTAAAGTCACCCGCAATAAGCTTGGTTCCAGAGGGAAGCAAAGAGAGGTATTCGAAAGACCTAATGAGAAGTGGAAACAATGAACTGGGGGAATTTGGTGATCGATACACGCAGCCAATGTGAAGAACAGTGGTTTGGAGGTTCATAGTGAACCAGAGAGAACCGGGAATAGAATCGAGTGCCGTATGTAAAAGAGGGGTCGTGGTGTAGGCTTCCTTGACGTAGGCTAGGCACCCACCACCACGCCGGTTCGGTCTATCGGTCCTTAGAAGTCAGTACCCTACCAAAGATACTTGATCATTGGAAGTGCTCTCAGAAAGCCAGGATTCCGTTATTAAGATAACGTCGTAATTATTTGTAAGGACAAGTTTTTTAAGGTGCGGGAGTTTGTCAAGAATATAACGCGAGTTGAATAAGGCTAGAGATATACCATTTGTGGGAGGTGGTATAGGCACATCAGGGGGGTTGTGTAATTTGGAAGGAGGCAGGCTATCGCGATTGGAAGGAGCGGAGGTGAAGCAAAATGTTCATCCTTTGCCAACACCCTTGGCATGCCCGACAGACCTCGCCCTCTGCCTCTGCCTTACGACCACTAGAGGGCTCTCCTACCACCTCTCCAGAACAAGTGGCAGAAGCCTGTAGGTCTCGCTTCAGCTCCATCTTCAATGCTTCTTCCACGATTGTGCATCCAGTGATTCAGGACCCCACGGTTCACCCACCAATGGAGCACAGTAAGATCTCTTTCTCTGATGTACACTAAAGGCTGTGTCCTTCTAGTCCTCATAGTTACTTGGGTCCGAACGTGAACCACCCTGGAATTCTCAAGGAAATAGCTGGGGTAATGACCTTTTCCTATAATCTGCTTTTCCGTAAACATCTAGACACGGGTGTCCCCCCCTTCGGTAGGAAGACAGCAGTAGTGTTACGAACGTTTGAGCAATGCGTAGCCAAATTCGCAACGGATCCCGAAATCGAAAGACGATTATCCGTGATATTCTACGATACTAGATTATTACAATAAACAATGACATAAACAATATACAAACCTCAATAATACGATCACAAGGACTCAACAACGAGAAACCGAATAGCAGCGTGTGAGCAGACAGCACGTGCGTCACGCAGGTCCTGAACAAGGATGTGCCAAAGTAGCGCTCTGGGCGCGAACAAACAACAATTAGTCCAGAAAAACAACCAGTTCGTAAAGACAAGCCAATAGTGTATGGAAATGAGTGATGTTGAGAAAAACACTGAATCGCGAGGGAAAAAGGGGGATTTTCCACGACCGGCTGTTACAATTAGTAACCTCCATTTTCAAAGCAAGCTTTTTTACAGGTCAATCCTTCGCGATTCGAATAGGTCCTTCATACTCCTTTTAATCCCCGGTTTCTTTCGGGATGCCTGATGGATCAGTAACTGGCCCACTTCCTTAGTCATTCGTAGTGCCGACTCACTGGATATCATCCCCGCCAACATAGCAATGTATACGGACGGTGTGACAATACGGGGATCTGATCCAGTAGAACTGCAAGCTGCCATGTTTGCAGGAAAAAAGCTGGTCTTCTGAGTAAGACCTGCTAGGCAATGACGACAAGCTTCCCACTGGCACTTGGCGGAATTCCCAACCATCCTTTCCGGGTCAGTAAAAGTACTGAAATCCGAAATATGGACCTAAGCAGACTACTGGGATTTTGGCTTCGTAAAAACCCTTCCTTTTCTTCTCACCAAGGAAAAGCCGGCTAAACTGGTTTCCGATTTCTCTATATGATTAGGCTCTTTTCCTCACATGTCAAAAAGATTTTGGTCTCTTCTATGGAACGTGTCTGCTTTTTGTGCTAGAATATAGCAGTCAGGTGATGCACAGCGGTCTTATTACGAGTCGGGACCCGCTGAAGCGAGTCCAGCGAGGGGCATCGAAAGTAGTGCGCGGCCTGCGAAATAACTCCTATCAGCCCGTTCGACTGAACTGAATTTCTATCTTTTAGACTTGAGAAGTATGCAGGATATCTCTTCCTCATCTATAACGTATTGGCTACAGATTGCGTGAATCAGATTTTCACAATTCCAAGCGCAGAAACTCTACTTAGGCATAGTGAGAAATTTTTTTGAGCCCCACCCCTGCATATTTGTGCGCCAAAACTTCTTTACCTGCAGGATTATACCTTAGTGGAATAATCTTATACAAGAAGTAGTTGAAGCGTCATCCGAAGCAGCCTTCAAGGATTTTGAATCATCAAGTGGGGTTAGGACCCGGTCTACTTCCAATTTAATCCACCCCTTTAATCAGCCATGATTTGTGTTCTTTTTCTTCGCCTTTTTCTACCAGTTCTAAAGAGAAGGAGTTTAAAAAATAGTAAAATAAACAATCAAATAAATATCATTTAAAAAAATGGCGGAAACTTACAGACGAATAAACTAAATAAAGAAATAAATCGTTAATGGATAAAATGATAAAAAGAGACTAAATCTCGTTCCTTTTTTCTGTTTTGCCGGTATCCCTGCCCATTTTCCAAGCTTCTTTTTACTCTCCATCATGGTAGCCAAACGAAAAACAAGCTAATTTTTATACATACCCATACAAATCAGCCACCAATAAATGCGCATTTATTTTTTCCATTTTCTGATCAACGGCCTCTCTTCTAGCGCTTGTTTGTTATCCCAAGTTTTCCAGTTTCTTTCATTTCTGTACCCCAACGAATAGATAAGTGAAAGATCAGGGAGCATCTGGTCCTAAGACTTGAACCCCGAATTACTTCAAGACCTAGTGGTCCGTTAAATAATCTCCGGTGTCATCATGTAGATAAGTTCGCAGTTAAAGCCGAGTTTCGAGAGATTGGAAGCAATCCAGCCTGAATTTATGATCAGAACTTCAAAAAAAGCAAAGGAAAAGCTCGCCTTTTCTGCCGAAGATGAACGAACAATAAAGATAGCTAAAAGCTCCCTGAGAATGGTAGACGGACATTTTTGTGTGAGTCGCCCATGAAGGGATGACACACTGATAAGTTACTGTGGCAGAACAGCGGCTTTGCTTCGCATGCTGATACTGGATTGAAAGCCAAAGAAGGATGAAAAACGGAATGTAGATATTTGTCTGTTATACTCCGATGTTTAGAGAGGAGCCAAGCCATCAGGGCAGTCAGAGGGAGCAAAGATACTAGAAGAACACGGTGTCCACCATATAACTCTGTAGTTGACCCTAAGAAACCAGAGAAGCTGAGAGTGGTCTTCATTCGAGCGGCTGTTTATCGGGGTGAACCTCTAAGAGTTCACCTGTTACAAGGCCCAAACATTGTAATAAGTTCAGTAGGTATATTACTACTGTTCCAACAAGGAACTTTAGCCACCTATGTGGACATGGAGTACATGATTTTGCAAGTATTTGCGCCAAAAAAGGGCCAAGATGCACTTAGACTTCTGTGATGGACGGAAGACGATACTTTAGAGGAGACTGTAGAGTTTGGGCTGCGGATTCGGCCGTTAAGAGCTGCTTCTTCGCCGTTAGGCGCAAATTTTACCCTGAAGAAGGCCTCGGAGTTAGTCGACCACAACTGTGGCCCTGATGTATCAGATGCGGTAATGAATTGCTTTTACGTTGCTTGTTGTCTTGTTGCAATTATTGGTGTCACTGACGCGTTGACGTTGGTAGAGAGACTGTCGCCTCCGTGAGCATGAGGTGGACTTAGTTTGACCGAGTGGGCGAGGAATGGCAGTACCTTTCTCAATAAAATTGCTTTTACTGAGCGGGGCAATTCAATTAAGGGATTGCATTTTGACGCTCTTCCAAAGCAACGCCCATTGGGATTATCCCGGGACATGGCGAATGAATGTTTCTTTTGCCAGCCTCAGATTCGGGATCCGCCAGCTTCGAGAAGGTTGTTGTTGTCTTAGCTAGCGGCTATAAGTGATCTTTTAGGTTGGGTTGGGTTCTGTTTTACCATTAAACGACGTGTTACAGAAACCTTTAACCTAATATTCAGAGGGGATCAGCCACTAGCACCTGAGATGACCAATCTGTGAAAACAGAGCAAACACATCACTGGCGGAAAGCAGCAGGCTCCTATGCCACCATGGTATGCCCGAAAGACTGATCCGGATGCCATTGCTGAGCTCCATTTACTTTCGGCGAATCGGAGATCGGCTAAAGGTTCAGCGGTGCATTTGCTTTTCGTGGGTAGGAGAGTGTCATCGCACTGCTTCATGATAACGACCAAATCAAGAGTGGTGCCCCTAAAACGAATAACCATACAGCATCTGAAGCTGTCCGTAGCTGCCGCGGAAGCTCAATTGGTACAGATTATTAAGGGGGAGATAAGGCCACTTTTTCTTGAGGCTTTCTTTTGTACACACCCTGCGGCTGTTTTGCACTGCGTCAAAAGTGAACAAAGAAGTAAAGCTACTTCCGTGGCTAGTAGGACTTCGAGAATCCGACAGTATTCGATTCCAACACAGTGGTGACACGTGGTAGGAAGGGACAATCCTGCTCATCTGGCTTCCAGAGATATGAAGCTGCTAAGCGGCGACAGCATTTTGTGGTTCCACGAACCCACTTTCTTGCAGATGCAAGGGCCTACAAAGCCTGTTGGACAGAATGACTCACAAGTCCCTAAGGAACTACTAGGACTCAAGGAAAGGGCCATAGTGAGCACGCTGACCGGCTCTTCAGATTGTGTGTACTAGGAACGGATTACATTGGGGTACAAAAGCCCATTGTCCGCGGCGTGGATTCTACGGCTCAAACAGTACTTCCTAAGCCTGTAGGGGTTTAGTCTGGGATGACGCTGCTCTTGGGTTCCTTGATGGTGTCAGAGATCAGGAGCAGTCGTAGAGGGGTGATTAAATTGGTTCAGCGAGAGGCGGTCCCACGGGAAGTTGGGTGTGTTTTTGGTATAACGAACGTTTGAGCAATGCGTAGCCAAATTCGCAACGGATCCCGAAATCAAATGACGATTATCAGCGATATTCTACGATATAAGATTATTACATGAACAATGGCATCAAAAGTATACAAACCTCAATAATACGATCACAAGGACTCAACAACGAGAAACCGAATAGCAGCGTGTGAGCAGACAGCACGTGCGTCACGCAGGTCCTGAACAAGGATGTGCCAAAGTAGCGCTCTGGGCGCGAACAAACAACAATTAGTCCAGAAAAACAACCAGTTCGTAAAGACAAGCCAATAGTGTATGGAAATGAGTGATGTTGAGAAAAACACTGAATCGCGAGGGAAAAAGGGGGATTTTCCACGACCGGCTGTTACACCGCCCACCAAAATCCTCCTGGATCCTTAGTAGAGTCAAAGATTCGATATAAAGGTATTGATTCTTCCTACCTGCCTAGGCCCCGCTGTCAGTGCGCGCGTCTAATGCTCGTCGTCAACGTTCTACTACTGGCCTCACCTAACCCATTGGCTACATAGACGTGAGGCTAGTCTACATCTTCCACGAGGCCAAATGACCGATGGCGGGCGTGAATGGTCACATAGATGCTGTCCTCGTAAGGGGCCGTCCTGACCTGGATGTATGTGCTTGGGTGAGTGTGTGTGTGTGCCCGGGGTGTACAATGGAATCACAGGTATGACTACTCTCCAAAAACGGACTTTCTGCAATGTCAACAAAAGACCGCGTGGCAAGAAAACGAGTAAAATGTAGCATGTATGTGTGACCTAAGCTCCGCTACTTCCACATATGCAAGGGGCATTCGGTAACGTCAACAAAAAGCAAACAACGAACACTGTCATATGTTTGATGGGGATACGGGGTGTAGAATGCATCGGTCATGTGTGAATGTGTCGGGATGTGCAATGGGATCGCATTTATCACCACATATAGGAAAGAACCTTCTGTAATGTCAACGAAGGGACCACGAGCACCTTAACGTGTTTGACGGAGACCGTGTGGTACATATGGTGTTGTTTAATCCATCTCGATGAATAGTGTGAAAAAGGTTTACTAGGCCTCAGGGTTATCAGCTCCTCCGTCTTCGCTCTCGAGTAGGTTAATACTGCGTATGTCACGAATGAGCACTCCGTTAGCTGTCTTCACCTTCACCGTTCTTATCATTCCGTCAGTGATTCCGATGGTTTCCGTAACTACTCCCAAAGACCAAGTGCTGAAATGTGCGCGTTCGTCGGCGATCATAACCACGTCCCCAACTTTGAATGGTTTTGTTTTGGCCAGCCACTTCTGTCGAGTCTGCAAAGCCGGTAGGTACTCCCGTAGCCATCGCCTCCAGAAGACCTTGGCCAGATAGTCGCCTGCTTCCATCCATGGAGGTAGCTCCCACGAAGGTTTACCGCCCCTTGGAAACCCCCGTTCGACCTTAACGTCAACAAGTCGTTTGGGGTGAGCGCCAGGTGGGTGGGGTCGCCGTTCAATACTGGAACCAGGGGGCGGTTGTTCAGGATTCGCTCCACCTCAGTCATGACGGTGTTCAGCGTCTCGTCGTCGGGCGGCTGCTGCTCAATCATTGACAGCAATATCCGTCTGGCGGACCGGATCATGCGTTACCATACGCCGCCTCGGTGGCTGGCCTGTGGGGGGTTGAAATGCCATCGTATGCCGTAGGCCACGGTTCGATCCTGCAGTTCGTCCCTGTTTATGTTCTTGTGCCAACGCTGCAATTCCCGTTGAGCGCCCACAAAGTTCGACCCATTATCTGAGTATATATCGGCCGGTATGCCTCTTCGGTTGATAAATCTTTGCAAGGCTCGTAGAAACGAATCGGTCGTCATCGAATTTGCGACTTCTAGGTGTACCGCACGTGACTTCATGCATATCATGATACATCCATATCGCTTTTCTAATCTTTTCCCACACTTGATCCACTAGAGCCCGAAATGGTCCAACCCGGTGTCGCTGAACGGCCACCAGCCCGTAGTCACCCTGCATTCTGGTAGTGGGTCCACGAGTTGTTTGCCTGCTGTGGCATTGCGTCTCCTGCATTGCACACACCATCGGATTACGCGTTTTACAGTCTCTTGTCCTCTCAACAACCAAAGGCGCTTTCGGATGACGCTCGTCACGTGACTTTCCCTGGCATGTCCCTCCACGGCGTGGACGTGTTGAATCACTAGCTCTACTACGGTTTGTCTCGCAGGCAGCAGTATAGAATACTTTGTGTCGAAGCTCAGCCTACCATCAACCCGCAGCAGCCCATAAATGAGTTTGGGGTTTAAACGCTTCAATTCGCCTCTTGGAGATGGTATGTCTTTATTGATCGGTCCCACTTCTTCCGCCCTCTCGAGTTCTTGGGCGAAAGCCTCGCGTTGTATTATTCGGAAAATATTGTATTCTGCCGCTTGTAGCTCATCGGGACCTATCGGGCCGACCCGTATCCGGCCTGAGAGCCGTAGCCTTTCCATGACTAGTAAATTTCTCTTGAACCTGGTTAACCGAAACTAGCGAACGAAGTGTCTTCATCCATGAGGAAAACCTGACCAATCGCGATAGAATGGATGTCGCTTCGACGACGTTGGCCGCTATCACTACGCCCTTGATCTACAGTTCTACTTCCGTAGGGGTTTTTAATTCGAACACGGGCCAGTCCTGTTTGGGCAAGTACAGGAAGCTTGGCCCTCTCGTCCACGTGTCTAGTTGTCTGAAGTTGTTCGAGACTCGGGAGCACAGGTCGGCCGGATTATCGCCAGATCTGACATGATTCCACTGGTTCGTGGCTGATTCATCGTGGATATTCGTGAGTCGGTTAGCAACGAAAGTACTAAACCGGCTCCGGACGTTGTTGATATAGTAAAGTACTATCGTTGAATCCGTCTAGAAGCTAACTGACCAAATGTAAAGGTCGAAACATCTCTTCACAGCTTGCACCGCCCTGACTGCCGACACGGCTGCGCTGAGTTCAAGGCGTGGGATTGAGACTGACTTCAGTGGAGCAACGCGGGCTTTGGCGAACAGGATCCTCGTGGTATATTGTCCATCTCCTGCGCACCATCGTCCGTACACCACAGCTCCAAAAACGACTTCGGATGCATCGGAAAAGGCATGTAGTTCTCCAGTCCGTGTCGTATGGCCAGGAGTCAAACATCGTGGGATCCTTATGTCCCCTAATTTCTTCGAGGTGTTCAAACATTCTTCCCAGTCCAGCCGATCCCCTCGGTCCAGTGACTGGTCCCAATCAACTTTCTTACGACACAGCCGCTGCAGCAACATCTTTACGGGTGGCAGCTATCGTGAGACAAAACCGAGCGGGTCGAACAAACTAGAGACGGCAGATAGTATGCCACGACGGGTTATTGGCAGCTCGGGAACGTTTAGCTCGAAAACAAAGTCGTCCGTTTCCGCGTCCCATTGTATTCCTAAGGTGCGCTCTATAGGAAGTGGAGAGCCGTCCAAATCTCTTACCCTTTCGGCCTTTTCGTGATACGGGATGACCTTCAGCACTTCTGAAGCGTTCGACATCTATTTAGTTAGATGGAAGCCGCCCTCTCCCAGCAATCTCGTCAGACCCCTGAACTGCTCTAGAGCTGATTCCACATCATCGGATGACCCAAGGTAGTCGTCGACGTAGAAGTGCCTGCTGACACTATCTACCACCGTCCGATGGACTAGATCGCCATGTTTGTTCGCTGATTCTCGGAGGGCGTAGTTCGCACAAAATGGTGACGATATGGCTCCGAAGGGATGGACGGTCATCCTATAATTCACCACTGCGTTGTCCCGGTCGCTCCCTTTCCACCACAGGAAAAGCAACGCACCTCGTTCTCCCACCGGAATCTTCACCTGATGGAACATTTCCCTAATGTCAGCAAACAAAGCCACTTTACCCACTGTGAAACGGCACAAAACATCGATCAGTGGAGTGGTCCAGTCAGGCCCTTGTAGTAGGCGATCGTTTACCGACTTGCCCTGGAACTTGGCCGCACGGTCGAAAACCACCTGCAGTTTCTTGGGTTTCTTGGGATTGATAACCGGGTGGTGAGGCAGATACCAGATACCCCTTTTGCTGTCGGTGTTGGCAGTCATCTATTCGACGTAACCGAGGGCTTCGTTTCGCTTCATCAAATCCGCGTATCGTTCCCACAGATTCTGGTCTTGAATGAAGTGTTCTTTTAGTCGTAGTAATCGTTGGGGAACATAATTTCTGTTGTCAGTCCACGGGTCGTCCGGTGTGCGCCATGGGAGGGGAACCTCGAACTGTTTTTTGAGGCCTCCAGTGCCTTGCCGCACCGTTTGTGCAGCGAAGTGATCCTCTTGAGACAACGTCGGGATTTCGTCTCCAATGTCATGAAACTCCTTTTCATACAGCCGCTGCAGATGGTACTCTATGTGGTCCGTTTCGGCGGATAGGTAATTCACGAAACTACGTGCCCCTACTGGACCGAATAACATCCATCCCAGAGCCGTGCGTACGGCATAAGGTGCCTGGCGGTCGCCCACTCTCTGGTCAAGCACCCAATGCGCCTCTGGCATGTTGCAGCTGATGAGGAGATCCACTTCATCATCTTCCCAGTCTACAACGGTTACATCCTGCAGGTGGGGCCACCGAGTCAAGATTGCGTTCACCGACCTTGGTGCTCGCATGGGGAGATCCGCTAACGTGAATGCCTCCGTTGGTTCAATTTCCTCGTTAGTGTCTAGAGAGATGAGTTGCAGCCTTAATCTACCGGCAGTCATTACCTGTGTTCCGCCCACCGTGCTCACTGCTAACGACGTCGCACCTTTAGCCAGTTGGTTTTTGTCGGCAAACCGCTCCTTCACTATGGTAGTGTCGGATCCACTATCGACGAAAGCCAACGCTTTGAACGCCCCAGTTGGGGTCACTACTCCCACGGCGACTACGCCTAAACGTACTGGCTTTTGGGAGATCTTGCCGTTGAAAAATTACGCTGGGTTTTGTACTCGTCTCGGGTATGTTAGTCTCGCCTGATGCAGCAGCCGATGGTGTCTGCCCGTGCAGCCCTCGTAACCACATCGATTCCTTGTCCTACAAGCTGCCGCCCGGTGCGTGGTGTTGAGACAGATAAAACATGCTCCTGCAATCCTCGCCATTCCCCACTGTTCGTCTATTGTGGCGTTGCCGAACTTGGGGCATTCTGGTAGGCCATGGCTAGTACCACAGGATCTGCAATTTGGTTTCGCCGTAGCATCGCGTGAAATGGTTTGTATATTGGTCCAAGGCCGGTATTTTGGATGTTCCCGTGCAGGGGTTTGGGCTTGGCTAGTACTGGGCTTGTTTGCTCGGTTGCTGTCCCGGATGAGTCGGCCGAACCTGCTGTCAGCTATCCTGGTTTGCCTGTCCAAGTATTCAGTTAGGTCTTCGAAGTTAGCTTCTCTGTCGCTTCGGCTTATCCGTTCTGCTTCTTCCGCCCACCGACCCTGTAGTTCGGGAGAGAGGTGACGGACTATGCCTTCCAAAGTGTGCATGGCGTCTAGGTCAGCCCTGTAACCTAAATGGTCGAGGGCTATTGAGCAGTTTCGCATCTTAATCACCAGGTCGGCCATGGTGTAGACGTCGCCCTTGGTTCTCTTTGCCTCTACCATCACGCCCCCTATTAGGTTACGGGCTACTTTGAAAGGTTGGCCAAACAAGTCTCTCAGAATCTTCCTTGCTCGGGTGTAGCCTTGTTCTGGGTCGAGCATGGTGCACCCGTCGATAGCTTCTCTTGCTCGGCCTCGGCAGTAGTGAGTAAGATAGAGAAGCCTTTGCCCAGGGTCGGTTACCTTATTTTCAACGAACGTTTCGAACTGCTTGACAAACTTGCAGTGTTGCTCAGCTCGCCCGTCGAAAACCGTTTGTTCCACTGTAAGCAAATCGATCGGTGGTGGTTTGTAGTCGGCGACCGGCGTGGGGTTCCCTACCTTATTGCACCCTAACCTATCGGAAGTGTCAAAGTCGCTGGTCTCATGCTCCCGCTCTTTCTGTGTACACTTCTTCTCTGCTTTTTGTGCCTGTAGTCTAGCCGATAGTAACTGTTGTTCTAGGTCTAGTATTCTCAACCTATATAAATCAAAATCCCCACGATCCATATTGCTCTTATTAACATACGAACTAGCACTGGCGGGAATAGGCGATCTAACATAGAATAAAGAATCAAATGTACCCAAAACCTCCCTAGTGACTTGCCGTGTTACTTTATTTCAAGATTCCAATGTTTTCGATCCTTTTCTTGGCATTTTGCGTGTTTTTCCTCGTTCCAAATTGATCTATTGAGTATTGTAACGAAAGTCTGAGCAATGCGTAGCCAAATTCGCAACGGATCCCGAAATCAAATGACGATTATCAGCGATATTCTACGATATAAGATTATTACATGAACAATGGCATCAAAAGTATACAAACCTCAATAATACGATCACAAGGACTCAACAACGAGAAACCGAATAGCAGCGTGTGAGCAGACAGCACGTGCGTCACGCAGGTCCTGAACAAGGATGTGCCAAAGTAGCGCTCTGGGCGCGAACAAACAACAATTAGTTCAGAAAAACAACCAGTTCGTAAAGACAAGTCAATAGTGTATGGAAATGAGTGATGTTGAGAAAAACACTGAATCGCGAGGGAAAAAGGGGGATTTTCCACGACCGGCTGTTACATTTGGTATCCGTACATCTGGGGAGTTACAAATGAAGGGGAACCGATCAAATAGGCTCAGCCCGGCTATCATTACCGAATTGCTGTGGGTCAGTTGACAGCTACAATGGTCTGGCTTATCTGACGTAGCTAAACATTCCGTAATTCTGCCGAATTAGCATGTCGTAACGAGTTCAGTCATTGTTTATACTCAAATTCTTGCTGAAATCCGTCAAAGTTTTTGAATTTCGCAGGGAGGACTGCGGTTCTTCGGGTTATTAGTAGGTAGTTAACGTGCAGGCAAGGATTGGATCCACCGCATTACCAAAGGATAGCTTTCTTAAAAATCAGAACGTACTAGCTTCTCTGGGTATACATTTGTTCAAGTTGGTGTCACTTAGCGTGAAAGGGTGGAAGGAAAACGTTTGGGTTGCTTGCTGGCATGCCTAAACATCAGGGCGGTGCATATCGAAGTAATTTTTTTCGCTTACCCCTCAATAACTCGTTCAGGTCCTAATTAGCTTCAAGGCTAGGATAGGAGAGCCAAAGGCAATATGCCTTGATAATTATAGCAATTTCAAAGGATCGCTGGCTGAACCAGGTCTCGATCCACTCGAAGTCTCACAAAATAGCATCAGTAGTTGTTAGTTGGAAAGTGAGGTAGAGTGGCGTTTTGGCCCGCCTCTTGCCACTCGCTGGGGGAGGCATGGGGGGGGGAGGTTGATGCCGTCGGCTCGAGGTATATTACAAGCAATAGGCCGAACTTAGCGGAAGGGAGATGAGATCCCTTCAAGACCTCCGGCCGAAGCCGAGAGAATAATCAACGATCGACCGCTGCTGCCTTAGGCGGACGATGCTAAAGATCTAGGGGTTTTAAAGCCCAAAAGTATTCTCTTACTCAAAGAGGATGGGACGCTGAAGTATCGCGTATATTGTTCTCACTCGTATGTGAAGCTACGGTGGAGGGTTCATGTGTTAGCAGACAAGTTTTAGAAGCGATGGAAGGCGGAATACTTGTTATCTTCGCAAGAAAGTCACAGATGGCCCAGCGTCAGTTAGAACACAAAGGAAGGTGATATGGTCTTGGTAAATATGGATTGTTTTCATAGAACTCGGTGGCCGTTGCCAATTATTGGCTAAGTTTACCCTGACAGAGGTAACTTGGTTGCAGGGGCGTTGGTATTCAGGTCACGTGGAATATAAGACGAGGCTTTCGTAAAGAGAATCGTTGGAGTGAGTGGTTAGCTGGATGGACTACACATCTACCTTTTGTGTGTATCCCAATAAGTATCGATCACTCACGTAATTACGTTGACGTTTTATGGTCTATGTCGTTTCATTCACTTGAGTTCAATGAGCAGTCAGCAGTGCAACTTTGGCGGTGGTACTACTGTCGTCGGATTTACTGTCGAATCAATGGTGGTTGTGAGGTAAAATCGGTTGTAATGGTTTATTTGGGTACAGCTGAAATGTAGCTTCCACTGCGGTTGGAGCTTCAGGTTGCACAAGTTAGGTGCTTGGTTACAGAATGACGACGCAATGGACTAGTTCCGTACTTGTGATCATGTCTGGCTACTTGCTTCTTCTAAGGAAGTAAGAACACCGAAAGAAAAAACTGTGCCGTTGTCAGTCAGTCCCAACTGTGCTGTTATTTGCGGCCCAAGTATCGGTCCAGTTGTGGCGTCACTTGATAACAGGTGTAGCTAACACAACCAGCGTCGCCCCCCAATAAGATCCATCGTCGGAAGCTATCTGAGGTTGCCTCTTTTGGCTCACCTAACAGAATTATCCACATGAACAAGATCAAAAAAGGATTTTGGGCAACCTGGGAGTGACATGGACCTAAGTCAGGTGAGTGTTCTGTGATGCATCGCAATCTGTTATCGGCATCCCTGCTGCCTTCGCGGGTCACTGACCGAAGGAGCGAAAGTTTGACTGCCATTCTGATGGACCTTGCCATTGGTTCGCTACTACCCTGACGAAGCTGAGCATTTGTAGACACTGATGCATAATGTTATCGATCAAAAAATAAGGAATAACGGAATGGACTCCAGTTCCACGGCTGGCTTTGCACAGT
This sequence comes from Fasciola hepatica, assembly GCA_948099385.1. Taxonomy (NCBI): domain Eukaryota; kingdom Metazoa; phylum Platyhelminthes; class Trematoda; order Plagiorchiida; family Fasciolidae; genus Fasciola; species Fasciola hepatica. The sequence goes on from CANUEZ040000040.1 coordinate 6,997,104, forward strand.
ATGACTGCATCTGGTGTGGTTCGTCTGTTTGAAAGGTTTACTGTGAGTACGCAACTACCGTCAGTAAATCTACGAAGGGCATGCGGAACGGGTTTCAAGTAGGCAAATGCCCTTACTGCCGGGTTTTTTCGTCGCTGGAGTATGGTAGTGACATATTATCAATAATAATAACAATAATAGTGACGGCATACTTATCGACAGTGGTCGAGAAGCACACACGAAAGCACGATCGGAGTTTACAATATCACTGAAGAAGAAAATTTTACAAACTTTAAAGCGGAAGTCGCACATAACAATGACAGAGGAATGAGGGTAATGAGAGTTTAAATCAGGTAAAGTGACAGCGGAGTACACGGTGAGTGTGGCTCAATTTCGAGTCAGCTGGGACAGTGGTAGGAAATCGGCCGGATGTGAGGCGAACATTGTCTTATAAAGCAGAAAATACAATGATCACCAGGATGACGCAAGAAATTGGTCAATGATGCACACTCAAATTCACTTGGAAGGGTTAATAGTGATGATGCAAGGAGACAGGTAAGAATTTCATGGGGGTGCGCGGATGAGTGCTAATTTTCACAAATTTTTGGATGTAAAAAGGAAAATTACCACCGGGAAAAGGTGGGATAACTTTTATGACTTCAGTGATTCACAGCTGGTGGAAGACGGAGTGCCGAGAATGAATAGCCAGTAAGCGGGGCACCGTCTCCGCGAGTACCTAAATAAAGCATCAGAGATGAGTGAAAATCCTTGTGATGGACCAGGTGGTGCTGGCGAAATGACAAATGTATTATTTTGTCGAGTTTCCTGTTGCATTTCTGTGTGTGTGTTGGGCTTTTAAGGCGAGGATTGGCTGCGGTTTGTGTTCCCTTTTTCGTCATGGGAAAGAAGAGGGCACCACTGGGTCTGTGCCGTTTGCTGTTCAATTTATAATCTTGCTTAGTGGTTTAAATGGCCTCGACTTCGGGAGGGCCTTGTGGTGGGAAGTTCTCAGTAAGCCCCAGTCGAGCTCACGCAGCAATATCAGGACTTTGTGCGGTTGAAACATAGTCACCAGATCGCTTTCGCGGCAGTCGGCCCCGGGCGTCTTTGTAGGCTGGCAGAGAAGAAGATAAACTGTCCGCTCGATATATTACAGACAAGCAACACGATGACTGGTCGTTCTGAAAATAAATTGGGAGGGTTGCGTTCTTGATGGTGTTTCCGCTTAGGGTTAGCATGAGAAAAATAACAAAGAGGTACTGGGGTTGCAAATAAGGCAGAATAGTCTTAGCTGCAGGGAAATTCATAGATATTGTAAGTCAGTCTTCGTGAGCACTAACTGCGCTTGCACTATTAGGCCTGGTTATCGATTATCACCTCTGCAGTGTACCGGTACATCTTATCGTTCGGGGTTAGTAAGGCCTTAGGGGTGAATGGGGGCTATCGGGCCTGAGGGCTTAGCAAGGAAGAAGCCGGATAACGCTGAGAACCCAAATGGCAAGTTTTTGTATTAGGTCCAGAGGATATATGACACATCCTACCGAATGGTGTTTACAGGCTTAAAGCTGCAGGTTGATGCTAGGTCCTGATTTGTTGAGGGTTGCTGTTAGGTTGTGCTGTAAACTGGAGAGGAGGTTGGATGCTGGGACATAGAAAAAGCCTTTTTTACGAAAAGAGGAAAGGATAGATAAGCTTGAGCGAAAAAAGGTGGACTGTTTTCCCCATGTTCTTATATATCTCTTTATATATATATATATTGACGATTGCGCACATATTTAGTGCTACGTTGGGACGTATTTGTCGTCTTGTGTATCGACGTTTTGTCCAGAGCAGTGGGATAAGAGTCAGGGCCACGGTGGTTTTGCAACTGACGAAAACGTACGTACCAGGCGTGTGTGTGTGTGGGGGGGGGCACAGGGTGGTTGAAAATTGGAGCTGGGAGTGAATAAGCGTAAGTGGAGCGCCCAGTTCGCCATCAGCCCAGTCTGTCTCATGCGTGAGAACTAAAAGCTTGTCAGATGGACGAAAAAGGTGTGGGGTTTCCCGCTTATCCAGGTCAGGTCTTAGCTGATGAGAGGAATTCCCCTTGACTGAAGTTTGCCTATGTCCTTCACAGCCCAATACTAGTGATATTTGGAGATTTAATTGATCCCACCAGATCTTTTTGTCTTCATTTTCTTCTTTTTTGGTTGGTTTTGTTTCCTAACAGAGGGGTGGCTGAACCCATATATGAATTCCTCACAGCCCCTCCACCCCACCGTAAGTTTCCGCGTATTTCCATCATTTTCGCAACTTATAAAGTGGTCTGTTTTCCCCACATCCGGACATAGCTGTGGCGTAGATGCCGTTGACTTCAGGGGTTGCGCTAGCATGGGCTACAAAAATAGAGTGGGGCTAGGCAAACATACAGAGTGGAACAACTAGTGTTGTATCGCAAATGCCTGCATTTATCTATCAGTCTCGTGCAGAGCTGACTGTGCCTGAAGCTGTCAGAGACCGTTGTGGTGTGATCGGGTTGGCTGCACCAATTGGAGTAGTTATGGCCCAAACGGAGAGGGGATAGTCGTCGAACTTATGTGGTAGGTTTAGAAAACGTTGCAACACGAAATAGCAGCCATGACGGGAAACGTGGGACAAGGAAGTTGAGGCCAAAAGGTAGCTATTGGATGGTAGACGTAGGGGTACGGGATTTTAGAGCGGGCTAATCAAAGACAGAAAATTACGGCGGAGAAGAATGCGGAAGGGGCGGAAGCCAGCATTGAAAAAGAGAAGAGCCGAAGGAGCAAGAAACTAAGTAGTGGACGACCGAAGCTGGTGTCCTAGAGCGGCGAGTGAATATACTACTTAGTGAGTAGATGGTTGCTAGAAACAGAACTTCGGATAATTGTGGATTAATAAAGCCCCTATGCCCAAGAGAGTAGCCGCAATGAGGTGAGCGTCAGCAGGCAAACCACACGTCTACTCCGTTGGATGGTGACTGTCTTCAAGTGAAGAGGACAGCGACTTTGCAAATACGCATTTTGTAACTTTTGGTTTGTTTTGTCGATGTCCGAACAGGCTGTTTCCAAAGAATAACCTATTGCTCAGGCAAGCGTTGTGGGTTAAATCTCTGGGATTCAGCTCTTTTAACTTATTGGATGCTAGGGGGAATCATCAGGGCTTAAAGCCAAGGTTGTTAGGACCGACAGTTGAATTAAGTAAGTTGGGTCGTGTGGGGCCTGGGTGATAGTAGGTGAAAGTGGGTGTTGTTTAGAGCTGCGAGAACTGGCGGGGACCTAATCAGTTATAGTTATCAAATGCAACAGACCGTATCCTACTCAATATAGACTGTATGCAGTGCATGTGAAAAAATATAGTCAGCCTAGCTTCTGTCATTAGGCAAGAAGTGGTAGTTTTGGGATATGGTGCTATGGTCCTGGTAATGAGACCCGTTTTCGAGCAGCAGGAGAAAACAGGGAGGAGGCGGAAGCTAGGGTTCTAAAGGTCATTGCCTTCTTCGTAGGCTCGGTCCTCAGATGTACGGTTGCCAGTCAGAGAAAACAGATGACTGACGGTTAATTGTGATTTTAGGGTATGGCCAAGCTGGGCTACTGACGCTCATTTGCGAGTGGTTAGGGGTAGCTTAGTCCAGAGCTCTGATTATTTGATGAGAAAGAATTAAGATCTTATTGCAAGCCTCGACTGTGAGATGGTCAGACTTAAGTAACTGTGGCTTACAGGGCAAGGTGACCGTAGGGAAAACGTGTAGGATTGGTAGAAGTGAACCCAGAGGGATAAATAGGTCTATATGGAAAACATAAGTTAAGCCCAATATGTCTAAGCCATAGGGGGTCAAGCTTTAGTAGAGTGCTTCTTCCTTTACAGCTCAGTGCGGAAGAGTATCCTTTTGGCCTCTTGGTGGGCGCAAGCTGGCCTAACTCAAGGCTTATCCTATCCGTTTGAGACATTCCGGAAATGATAGGGCAGCATTCGAGATGGGGTCTCTCATGGGGTTGTTATTTAAAAGGAGCGCTGTGTTACATTCGCAGTGGTCTGAGAACACGGCCTATTATATGTCTGGCCCTGGTCGTCTGTAGTGAGATAAGTTTCGAAGGCTGCAGACCGTTGGAGTGTGGCTACAACCTTCTTCGTTCACCTTTTTACCACGTTTATTTTTTAACTGAATGCTGATTGCCAAGTGAGGTTGCCATTTGATCGCTACTCTCGCCCACACTCTCACCTACGCCCTTAGGCACGCTCTTACGCACGCTCCCAAACACACGATAACCACTGTCGTTTCCATTCGTCCTCTCGTTCTCACGGGTAGTGAGGGATACCGTTGTGGCTAACATAATCGTACAGTGCCGAGCATCATAGAAACGTGCAAGTGGTCCATGCAGTACAAAGGGCCGAAGAACGCGCTTATTGAGGAAAACGCGAAGTGAGGTCTAGCGACCCTACAGGTGTATCGAAGCCCAAGATCACTCACTAAATGGCTTGCGTCGATGGGAGCTTGGTTCACTGACAGGGCTCCGGGAGTGACTCGACATTTATAGGTCGTGTAGAAGCATTTAGAAATCGAGAAACACTTCTGCCGTGAAGTTCACCGCTGATCAAGTTTTTTAAGGTCATTATCTATGTCAGGCAGCGCTGTGCTTAAATCTTGACTGTGGAACTCATCAACCATCTTCGTATCATTGGCGAAGAAGAAAGGGGTGTCGAGCTGCACAACCGGAAAACTGCCATCAAAGTTTATTAAGGAAAATAGCGGACTAAGTACACCTTCTTTTATAGCTCCACTGATGACGGGTACCGTTTATGATAGGTGAACATTAGCACGTACAACCTGGGTTCGGCCCGCAGGCAAGAAAAGATCCACAATGGAAGCTTGGCTCGGATGCCGGAGTTTCGTATATAACCAAGAGTGAGGAGCTCGGTCGAATGCCAAGGTCATATCGAGGTAAATGGTACTCATTGATCTGCCTTTGTCGGCAGCAGTGATCAGTAGGTTGAAGAGGTCAACTTGGCATGCGGATCAGGAACTTGATTTTAGGCGGCCATTGTGGCCGCTGAGAGTGACGTTGCGAGACAGGGGAGAATCGGACATTCGCTGTTTAATCAAACTTTCCATTATTCTGAAAGCCAGAGGGATGTGGTTAATAATATTGCATTTTGAAGGATCCTGCACTGAGCCTTTTTATTATTAGAGATGACTGCAGAAGTTTGCCACTGGGATGGAAAAATACTGTGTTTAGGGGTTAAGTAATAGAGGTCCTTGAGGATAGGAGCGACGTCATTTCCACCAAGATGAAAGAGTGATGGGGGGATGCTGTCGTAGCCAGGGCGAGAAGAGGGCCCAACCTGCAGCAGCGGTACGGCCACTTCGTCCAAAATGAATTACGTGTCAGAGAGAAACTTATCGGTGATGAGGGGCACGGGTGGCGGACTTTAAGTACCGTCAGTGGTCATGGATTCTGGAAGGGTGTTGAGCGCCTCAGCTATTTCGGCTGCAGATTTAATTTGCGTGTTTTTCCCTCAAATTAAATATAGTATCCCTGAGGGCTTTCTCTGATTGCTGCGCTTTAACAGTCGGGCTAATCGGTTATATCTGCCGATGGAATTCAAGGCCAAAACTACTGGCTTTTCTTCAGTTCACTAGTCCGAAGACTTTGGTTACAGAAGGAGGGTGGAGTTGCAACAATACCGAGAAATCTCCGGTTTTATTATGCGTCTGCAGTTTTGCATGTTTACTTTGCAGTCTTGTGGGATACGAGCTGCTGGATTGAGAGCGGTTGGTCCCCACGGTGGTGATTGCTGGCAGGCAACTGTGTAGCTTATCGTAGAGTGCGTCAGCAGCAAGCTGAGAGTCTTGCTGCAGGAAGTAGTCATCCCAGTTAAGGTAGCGAAGCATGGGCTTGATATTTATCCAGTTGATCTAGAGTGGGGGCCGTTGAGGTGAGCTACGTATGGGGTCCATGGGTCCGCTGTGAATCTACAAGGTACCTTTTTATGATCACTGCCTGCTAAGAGATCGAGGGCGGTAGTTATCACACGCGATAGGCGAATAGTAAACACCAGGCCAAGTGTGCCGTTTCCTCCGGTTGGTGTCACAAAGTGCTGAACCAGCGCCCCAAGCTTTTGGTCGAAACGTAGTTCGTGAAGTACCGGGGTGATGACGCGGTGTCTCAGCAGATATTAGGCGAAATGAAATCACCAGCAACGAGTCTAGATGGAGAAGGTGGCAGTGCAAAGTGGCCAGATGCTTTGACTACGTGGGCGAAGTCCGTGATGTTTGAATTGGGTGGCAACTAAACGCCGCCGATATGGAGTGAAGAGTTGGCCAGGAGAACCTTTACCCATATTGGGTCCTGGATTGCGTCCAGTGTTGGATCAGAGGGAGGAATGGTAGGCAAGTCGTTTTTATTGTGGATTAGGCAGTCTCCTCCTCCACGACGACGACGCGTCTTTGTAAAGGCTTGGTAATAAGCAGTAGGAGTTTGATCTGATGGGACAGTCATTACCAGGTTTCGATTATGACAATCATGTCGAAGCCGGATGATAGTAATATGTAACGGAGAATGGTGGTTTGTATTTCGTAATGAGCCGGCGTTGACGAGGGGCAGGGTAAGTGCAGCTGAATCGTCGCGGAGTGGGACAGGAACTACCTTCGGCGGGCGTTGGTGACTAACATTACCAGGATGGCAAACGCTATTAAGTGGGCACATACCGTCAGGATTTTTACGCATGGGGGGGGAGAGCTTTCAAAAAAAGTGATCATTTGTGGAAGTGGGATTTTTGGCGCGGGTGGGGTGACCAGGTGGGGATTGGGTGTTGAGTTAATGAGTAATGGCAGTTGAGATGGTAGAAGGTACTGGTGACTAGGTTCAATGGGATACATAATGGGTGGGTAGTTGTCACTTGACTGAGACCGACAAAATAACCGTGGTGGGTTGGGCCGGCCCATCTTGTGTTCGGGAGGAAGGGCGGAGTTCAACAACCGAGGCCACTGATTATCATTCAACTGGGGGTTATTTAGGTGAATCAATGGAAGAGAGGGAAATTGGTTGCAGAGTTTTGACAGGGGGCGCTGGCGCTCAGCGAGGTGGTCGGAAAATGGTTTTGGTATACCTAAATGATATGGTACTTTTGGTACCCACGCATGATGATGCTCAAATGGGCGGCCGTTTTCGCCTGTATTGCAAGGTGGAGTCATGTGAACTTCGTCGATTGGCCGTGATACCACACTGAGGCAATTAGGCGGAGCTGAAACAGCCAGGCTGCTTTATTGTAATGCAGGTTGTTTTCTGCCCACCGGTAGGCTTGGATTATTTGGGGTATACCTGGAGTGCTTGGTAGAGGTTCTGAATGGAACTCTGAGAAGATTTATGGGGGATTACTAGAGTAGCCGGAGAAGCTAAAAGAAGTGAGGAACAAGGAGTTCTGTTGGTTGATGGGCCACTTGGCTATATAGTAGATCATGTCCCTTATGAACGATTTGTGTTCGCAAGACGGTGGGACACGGGTTAGGGCGCGGCGGACGGTTGGCAACAGACTTCTCCTGAGTCTTTTTCGGCGTTGAGACAGTGGGCAGTTAGCTGGTATGGGCGGCAGCAAGTCTGAATACACGGGACTTCGATGGCCCCAGACTAACACTGGGTTTGGTAGAGATGACATTGCCACTTGTGGAAGCGGAGGTTGATAGTAGAATGCAGGGCCGTCTACTAGGAGGATGTACTGAAGAAGGGGTGGTGGTCAGGTCCAGATAAACTAACATAGTGCAGGCAAATGAGGACGTTTGTGTGGGTGGTTTCTCAGCAGTCGTCGGGGCGGTTGGCAGACCGGTATTTCAGCTACAGGTTACGTTGCTGAAGCTAAGGTTCTTTTAGTGATCGAAACACCTCTTTTCGAAGAGGCTTTTTATCCGGTATTATTCCGGTTCTTTTGAATGGGGTGGAGTTAGCAATGATTTACCAACAGCTTATGAATTCCCTAGCTATTATTTCGTCGGTGAATTGGATTTTCATAGAACAGTAATGGCCTTGTGACCTTTTCGCGGCCGCACTCAATGGCAACTGTGGTGTGCCATGTTGCAAGCATTCAGTTCGACGAGTTTGGTTGACTGCAGGGGCAGTCGGTCAGAGGTGTTGAAAACCATAGCTTTTTTGGCTTTGGCTGTAGGCTTATGAACATCGGTCGGTATTGAGTCCAAGAAACGGCCTGCCATGGCTAGGCTTTGGCGATTATCTATAGCACCGGGCTCCGTTATGCTAGATACGGAGGATATCTTTACTAGACTATTATCGAATAACTGGATCTGGTTATGTAGGTCTGCCACTTTTCGATCTACTTCGTTGATCTTTCTGTTGGCTGCATCATAAAAGTTAACAAGAGCTACTAAGCGTGAATCAGCAACAGGCTGAGGTTGAGTGTCCCTGGTTTTTCTGGACCTGGCAGCACAAGTTTCCTGACTCTTACCCGGGACAGCACACTTCTGGAGTGCCTTTGGAGCCTCCATAGGTAGTTCAAGATATGATGTGACGAAGGTGGAAAGATTATGGGTGAGTAGGGTGAACATTTCGAGAGTGCGAAACCAGGCAGAAAATTTTGTGTATTTTCTCTAAGTCTCTCTGGGTAGATTAGGGACCGTTATATGGTTTATAAACATAGAAACCAAACACAACTTAGATAGAGCAGTGGCACGGTGTGGAGCCGTCACTTTGACGTCTCACTTCGAGTGCACAGCTTCCACCTGAGTAGAATACATATTGCCAGTCGGGAACTGAAGTCCGTTAAAAGGACCTAAAGGTGGTGGGCTTCGCCATTCTATGCTCTCCATTTGCTTTACCCATTCATTCGTTTTTATCTATTCACTGTCGGCCGGTTTTGCTTTCCTTTTTCTCGGATTGAGCACGTGCCGTTCAGTTGCCATCAAAAGTCTCCTGCTCGGTTGAGCCTGAACTTTTTTCGTTTTCCTTTGGATTTTGTCCTTATATCAGCCTGAGACGACTAAAACATCCACGTTGGTTGGAAAACTCCTCTTCAGCTTACAATCGTATATTCCATGACCCATTTTGGACCGCTTTATTTAACCTGATTCATGCTGACACTGTTTTGCAGTCGACAGCTAATCTAAGCTTGGTACACTTACATTTTCTCCTTATGGCCGTGTTTTCCAACCGAGATTACTTTATGGACAGTTGGTACGGTGGTGAGTCGCACTGATTTAAAACAGTTTTGTTTTATTACGGCTCGGTTCCTTCTTCTCGCTTACTTCGACTGATCGTAGACTTTCAGCTAGTTTACGCTGATTTTTGGCCGCCACGCTCAGGAAATTGTCCTTCAAGCCTGACTAAGAGTGAAGAACTTGTTCTATTTGTTTGGATTTAAAGACAGGTACTCACTATTTACTTCGTTTGGCCAACTTTTCCCTGTTTCTCAGAATGTTTCCTATTTTCGACTGTCTTATTGACTGGATAGTGACTGAGGCTCACTGTCAAAGGTATGATCGTGTTTGTACCTATATTTGTGCTCGCTAATAGTGTCGTAGAATTTGCAGAGCAGTCGCGTTCTCGGGTTCTGCATTGATTAAGGCTACGCGTTGCTCTGAAGCTCCTAGGTGCTATCCAGAACGAGTGAAAAGTATTAGTCTGTAAATTGATCATCGGACCCTTGGGCAGGCTTCACCCGGACCAGGAAGTGAGAGTTTTGGTCGATAAAACGACCCACAGTCAAACAGGAATTAGTACTGCTTCTCTACTTACGAATTGGTTATCTAGATGCCACGCTGATAGCATGGAGGATTTTCAATATTGTAAGTTGCCTTTGAGCAATACGTAGCCAAATTTGATACGTATCCCGAAATCAGAACGCGCTTATCCGTGAAATTCTACGACACTAGATCATTAAATGGACAATAACATGAAACGGATACAAACCCAAATTATGCGATCACAGGGACTCAAAAAACGAGAACCAAATTGCGGCTTGCGAGAAAAGAGCACTCGCTTCACGCAGGTCCAGAATAAGGACGACAGAGTAGCTCGCTGGACGCGGACAACCAAACGTTGGTTCATGAAAACATACAGTGCATGAAAACAAGCCAATAGTGTAAACGAGTGAGTGACATTAAGGAAATGTGAAATTGCAGTGTTTATGGGGGGATTTCCCGCTACCGGTGGTTACAAATATCGCTCAATCAGTGTTCTGATTCTGGGTGTAACGACCAGTCATAGAAAATCCCCATAAAACCGTTGCAGTTCCATGTATTTTCCTAACATCACTCACTTGCTCACACTATTGACATCTTTTTACGAACTGCTTGTTATTGTGGACCAATTGTTGTCTGTTCGCACCCAGAGCGCCACTTTGTCATATCCCTGTTCTGGGCCTGCGTGACGCACGTGCTCCTTGCTCGCACGCCGCAATTCGGTTTCTCGTTTGTTGAGTCATTGTGACCTCATAATTGAGGTTAGTATCTTTTTGGTGTTATTGTTCATTGAATAATCTATCATCGTAGAATATCACGGAATACCTGCGCTACACCAGGTCGTTTTGCGTGCTGTTATCGATATAGTTTTCATTCATCTGTCTTAGGAAATACTAAAAATTATATTTTCTTAGGGTATTCCGTTAACCCATAGAAATTCAGGTATTTTTTTCTCAGTAGTAAATTCTAACCCAGTTCTAGTTTGCCGTTGCTTTTCCACCTCATTCACAGCATCTTTTTGATATTTCAAAATGCCACGTGTAGCAAAGAAGACTTCAAATACACTCCCGTTCACTCATACCCCGGTTACTAGGAAAAATAAGCTTCTTCATACTCCCGTGGCCTTAAAACAATGTTCTATTGACATCCGTGACTTTGTAGGCTTGGCGACGGAAAGAACAGCTGTTCTAGACCGAAGTATTTCAGATATAAAGTCTCAGCTTCTGAATTTGGAAGACACGATATCTAAACTCGCCCCCTTACTGTGCATCAATGAACGCATCAAAAATTCCGCCTTACAAAACCTGACAGCTGCGGGCCGCTTTATCGACTCTGTTGCATCCGAAGTTCTCACAAGAGTGAGGAACTCTCGTAATGCAGTCGTTTTTAATGTCCCAGAGAGAATACCTCTGGAGCATGTCAAGCACACACTGTTGAATGCACGTGGTATGGCCCACCGTCCTTGTCAAATAACAAGGCTGCGCAAGCGCGTTCAGCGCTTCAACTGTCCGATCCTTATGCGATTTGCAGATGACCTTTCTGCCAAAGAATTCATAAAAATGCGTTACACTATAGCTTCTAATTCTCCCTATAAAAACATCAAATAGCCGAAGATAAAACCCCACTTCAAAGGGAAATTACCAGATCTCCTTCGACTTTCCTCACTAGAACGACGCCTGATAGTTCTGAGCCTTCGACACAGACGGCTGGTCGCTCCACAGCTCCTTCTCAAGTCCCCACTGCTTTATCTTTACACGCGCCTCCTGCCTCTTCACAACCGCCCACTGCCTCCTCATCTGCTCTCGTACTGAACTCTTTAAAGTCTAATCCCATTACTGCTGATCTAGACATTTCCGCTTCTCCCGTTTTACTGCCACCCAGTAAGAGACGCCAACTATTGCCTCGCTCTCCCACCTCATCGCCTGTTGGATACACCCCGAACTCTAACTCGTCCTCTGTTCCCTCCGGTGATAAACTACTCGCCGTCCAGAGGAATAGGTCAAACAGTCTTCCCATTCTTCTCACAAGCCCCTCTCTCATTCAACAGTCTCCTCTTAAATCAACCCGCCTTAACTCACAGAATAAGGTTTCGACCTTAGAAAATACCCCTTGCTCCAATGCATCGGTGATCCCTACAAATTCACCGTGCTCACTGCCTGTCAATACCAAAATACAGCCCCCACACGCTGTCCAATCTGCCTCACGTCGTACTTCTCACCTAACTACTATCTCCACTGCCCCCGCTTCTAACTGCTCCATATTTGGTGTTCCACCCAACTTGAGTTACCCCTCCCACAATGTGCAGCTTAACCTACCACCCTAGTCCCCTATTCCTCACACATTTTCAACCCTGCCCTCTGCACCCCCCTTCAGCCAATACTCGATTCCGACTGGCCGGTATTTCTCGACTGCCCCTACTCACCCCTGTCTGATATCGACCCGCCAAACCCCACAGGTTTTCCCCTTTGCTCCGATGTTTCCCCCTCCGTTGATGCCTAGTCTCTCTACCCCTCAGCAGTCCCTCTCACTGCAACATTTAATTCAGCTTGGCTGGAAGCCACCCCATCTGAGCCTCCACTAGCCTCAACATCAACATATTCCCCTTTGACCCTAATCTCCGCTCCTTCCAATCGCGATAGCCTGCCTCCTTCCAAATTACACAACCCCCCTGATGTGCCTATACCACCTCCCACAAATGGTATATCTCTAGCCTTATTCAACTCGCGTTATATTCTTGACAAACTCCCGCACCTTAAAAAACTTGTCCTTACAAATAATTACGACGTTATCTTAATAACGGAATCCTGGCTTTCTGAGAGCACTTCCAATGATCAAGTATCTTTGGTAGGGTACTGACTTCTAAGGACCGACAGACCGAACCGGCGTGGTGGTGGGTGCCTAGCCTACGTCAAGGAAGTCTACACCACGACCCCCATTTCACATACGGCACTCGATTCTATTCCCGGTTCTGTCTGGTTCACTATGAACCTCCAAACCACTGTTCTTCACATTGGCTGTGTGTATCGATCACCAAATTCCCCAGTTCCTTGTTTCCACTTCTCATTAGGCCTTTCGAATACCTCTCTTTGCTTCCCTCTGGAACCAAGCTTATTGCGGGTGACTTTAATCTCCCTCACATCTGTTGGCCCACCCTCTCGGCTCCTCCCAATCTTATGGACCTGATCACTAGCATTCATCTTGGCGGATGGACACAACATGTTGTCGAACCTACCAGAAATGGGAACATACTAGATCTGGTATTTACTCACAACATGCCCCTAATCGACGTGACCGTAACACGAAATTTCCCCGGTAGTGACCATAAAATGGTTGTCTGCCATCTGCCCCTTAGTGGCCCACCTAATCCCGCACACCCCTTCAACAATACATTCCTATGCAGAAATTGGGCCTTGCTAGTCACACTTATCCGGCAGAAAGACTGGGGTGATTATTTCCTCCCCCAGGACCATCAGCATGCTGCGGATATTTTCTACTCCTTTTCCGATTGTCTGGATAAATTGTCCAATACTGCCCAGGCTGTACCTAAAAAGAGGTCATACATATATATACTCACTACTGTCCTACAATTATTAACACAAGCATGGTGAGTAACTCAACGCTCCCCGATATCTCTTAGCTTACAGTGCCTCTCTTCCGCACCAGGTCCCACCATATATAATTCCCTCACCATCTCTGTGATTTCGAACTGGAAAATCCAGTCCGATCTATCTCACTTGGCGTGACTCACTAACTGAACTCAACACCCAGTTATGACGTTACCATTTCTGCTCCCACCCTATCCTCCAGCTGAGGTTCTTCTGTAATTTCACGCAAAACTTGGTCTTTACTCCTGCTCAATGACCATTCTAGGCGAAATACTAACTTTACCATTGAAACTTTTAGCCACACTTAGGCGTTTCCCTCTTAGTCTCACGTTTCATGGCTTTAATGTGCCTTAAAGATCCGCTGCACCGATGAGCCCGTGCTAAACTTTTGTTCTTCTTTCCGTTAACCGTTGATCCTCAGCTGCGTCTCACTTTCCTTGCCATAGTCTTTTGCGTCCGACCGCTTTCGCATGACCCGTCTGATGATCGCACCCACGTATACAGCAATATGTACTTATATGCATATATATATACCTTGGGTATGCTCCACTCACTTGTCCCCCTTCCTAACTAGATTGAGCCATTTTACAACATATTTCGCATATATATAAATACAACCGTTCCGTCCTTTAGAGATGGGTGCTCACTCTCACCTAATTCCTGGCTCAGGCTAGAACTCAGCCGTCCCATCCTGCTTTTTTTGCGCCTTTCTCGTACACTGAAGCCTTGCCACACGGATTATCATCCCTTAGTAACTAGGCTTCACTTCTCTGCGCATATGCTCATGGTAAGTTAAGACCCCATTCCAACAGGAATCCGTATGCCTCTGATTTCTCTTGACCCTGCGGAATACCAGCACGTTTGCTCCCACATGAAAAATCCTCATTTTAACACCCAGTGGTTTTCTCCCTTTTTACTGTTTGCCGTCCTCGACCACAGCTGGTGAACTGACCAGACTGTTTTCTTCCTATTTTCTCATTCTTCTTCCAGACCATACTCTCTACTATGGTTTTAATCCTGGTTCCCAAACGGACACCCTCTCCTCATCCACCGCCTACCTGATATCGCCCCAAATCTCTACTATCACCCAACTACCCTAGAAAGCTACCAGTCTCCGTCTAGGGATCCCTAATAGACCTGTCCACTAGCAAAACGATAACTAACTGTTCGGATAACAAAATGTTCATTTTCTTGCTTCCATATAAACGATAATCATAACCCACAGCTGGAACACTCTCCAGACTGCCGCACTCCTGATCTCTTCCAGATTGCATTGGTTACTTGGGTATCCATCGGCTAAATCGACGTTTATTCCGGATTACCGTAAGGACTGGACGATTTGATCAATGGTTTAAACCTATACTCTCGCCTGCTGACGTTACATGGGGCACCGTACATGGATTAACAAAACCTCATGAAAGTCTCACCGGATCGCAGAGGTGATTCCTGACAGCAACCATCAACACATCCGCTCAACGTCTATTCCCAAATAATCCAACCCAACAGTTCAATTCTTCTCGAGTTGCAGTACGAAATCAATGGCCGGAACCCAGCCTTCGCAGCTGTCAACTTCATCAAACCAGCCCTTTTTTACCTGCTTCCCACAACATTCTACCTGCCACCACCTGCAACCAAGGTCTTTACAGAACAGAATACCAGCCATCTGCAGCCAACCATAATTTGGTTAATAATTTACTATCATATACAAAAAAAAAATTACACTCTTCCAACTTCTGTCTAGCCGAACCAATGACGTTTGTCTCCACTAATCCGTTTCATTGACGGCTTTTCTTTAAAAGTCCGTTTTACGTTCACACACCATTCATGCTCTTCAAAAATTCACTGAAGTCCCTGCAAAGCTTTTCGCCTTCATTTGAATTTCCATATGACACTGTAATCACCTGCACAAAAGGTCCGTTTTATTATCACCTTTGAATCACTTGCCTTTATTTCACATGCTTCCTCCACAATTAGTTACCCAATGCTGATCAGCTTCCAATATTCCGCTGGTATCTCTGACTGCACTTTGAAAGCCCCACGCTTGCTTTACTTCTAACAATGTTCTTTGGCATCTCTTCCGCCCGGTTACTCGTTAGTGACCGTCCGGTTGCCGCTTAAATCAGCAATCCCACGAGTGCCCAGCCATCCACACCGCTCGGTACCGTCCAATCAATGAAGAGGTGCTAGTGTAAAGCATCACTCAGCAGTTGTGAAATAAATGGGGAAAAGACGGATGTCACGGTGTAATGCTATTTCCATAGGAGTTGATAAATCTCTTCCATTGTAGAATGCTGACCGGTTTTACTTCTTTCCTTTGTTTTTGTTTAGTCGTGTTATTTAATTTGTTTTGGTGGGTTTTGATTGGCCCATCGGTCATATTTAAACGTTTGTGAGCCGCAGTTCCGTCAGTCGGCTGCTGCGTGCTGCGGGGCTCGCCGGGTGGTCTGTCGAGGCGCGTTCGGAGAAGGAGTCGTCGGTGGTCCAGGTTGAGGATGTTCAGTGGGTCCAGTGTGCGACGTGTTGACAAAGGATATCTTTCCATTGCGCAGCTAATTGATGGGACTTATTTGGTGGTAATTTAGTGGGTAAGGTCGAAAAGATCGCCAATACTGTACCGGTATTTTAAGCGACTGAGCGAAATTGGAGTTATCTTCACCTGAGTACTATGAGTAGAATATTTTACTCATTCTAAAAGCATAACTTAGAGCTGTCTATAACTATTTTTACATGCTTTTCCCAGTTTCTTAGACTACAATCCAAAGCAATGCAGAAATTTTTAAACCCTACCTCCCCAGCATTAAAAAAGGAACGGCCATTGAAAAAAGGGAGAAACCATAAACCTAGACCAATCTTCCTTTACCAAAACACCCAGTAGTTCAATCCCACCTTACTAATTTAATTATTAAATCGACCGCCCATGGCGTACACAGCAACCATCTTAGAAACGGCGGTTGCTCAAAATGTTTTTTTGGACTAATTGGACGCTACCCACGCCGCTGCCGGCGATTTCGAAACCGATCTGGAATTCCCGCCTCAACCATTACCACTTTTGTTCACTCAAACACTACATGACTTTACTGGTGTATTTCGGTTACTGTGTGATTTATAAATTTAGAATTTGTGAATACCTTACATTGACATGTACTTCTGTATACTCTGATCTTGCTTTGTGCATGTGTATTGACCACGGTCAAGAAATATACTATACTAATTGCCTTTTGACTTCGGGATCCGTTGCAAATTTGGCTACGCACTGCTCAAACGTGTGTTACACTGGGGTCGACTTGCCCCACACTTCGCGACCGGGAGATTCGTGATGAATTTGGTACTTACCTTGACAATCGGAAACAGGCATTTGTAAAAAAAGCCCCGCGCAAACTTTGCCAAATGAAGGGCGCAGTTAGCTCGAGGAGACCAGTGTACAGGGCCATTGTGAAACCCCGTTGGAAGGTTGCTTTCAGGCCTGGAGTCCGCCCTCATGCTGGAAGAAATACCCTGCATCAAGTACAGCGGAGATTCACTAGGTGGTTTGGACGTTGCCGAGGATTAGGCTCCCAAAGATGGTTGGACAAGATAAACCCATTCTCTTCAGAAGGACAGAAACTAAGTGGAAACTTAACAGAATTGTTCAAAAATGATAAAGGAATGGACAAGTTAGCTGGACCTGGAAAGTCCCTTTAGACTTCAGGAGGCTGACAGACCGCGATGGCATGGGCTTCAGCCTGAGAAAAACCATGTTAGGACAGGGACCAGGAGAGAGTCGTTCGCGGTGAGGTCTTTCAACTAGTGTAATAAATTAACGGAGGAGATATTTGAGGCGATTTCAGTTAGTGCCTCTAAATGTCGACTGGACACAGCCTGCGACGAGCCGTTTGGACAGAGTAGCAATTAGAATCCTCTCTATTACTCTCCTGTCTCTCAACTTTTGACTGTCTTCAAACTTTTCTTCCCATGAGGCGATTAGTCGAGCGGGGTTGATTCTAGAGTCAAACGGAAATGAAGCGCTGCGGCAAGCCTAATCCAGAATTTCCTTCCCACCCCCTCTGGGCTTACCAGCGAAGCTGAGAGGATTCTTCCTAAAGTCGAGGCACCCGGAGATCAAAGAGCTCACTACTGCGAGAAGCGGGACTATCTGGCAGACTGCCTTTAAGTCCTGGAAGCTGAAAGGATCTGAACTAATCAGTGAATATTACTACAGGGAATATTCTGGCTTCGCAAAACGAGTATATTACCTTTCATAGCAGAGGGTAATCTGGCGAATAAAATTGTAAAATATGGGACAATATTCCCATTAAAATTATTTTGAAATGTAGTCTTCCACGGCCAGGATTGAAATGATTGCAAGAAACACTCTTCACGGGACTTCAGTTGTTTCCGATGCCTTCGAAAAATTATCGAAGAATGCAAGTACGAAGAAGTTGCTTTCGGTAGATTAAAACAAAACTCAAAGCTTAAGATGCTTACCTCCTGGACATGTATTCACAGAGTGTCACGGTGAACTGACAAAAGAGTTTCCATATTTTTTATTTCTGACAGGGTGCCATTGGACTGTACTTAACGTGTAGATCAACGGAGACTAGCGAGCTAAAACTCACGTGTGTAGCTTGGTCGGAGATTTCAATTCTGTGGCTCACTATCGGTAGGCCTGTTGAATGAAATAAAAATGAGCTTATCACGTTATAGTGATAAAAGCCGAAGGATGGTTTTCGAGACAAAATGTTGGCCCTGCAGTTTGGTGATTGTTGTACCTGGACTCACTGAGTGGTCAGGTCAGGTCAAATCAGGTTGCGCTGGAGTGACAATGGCCGGGGACGGTAGATTTTCAGAAATTCTTCCAGTGGCACTTGCAGGGTCTAGCAACAATTTCGGTGACCTTGGTGATCCTTTCCGGTTTTGTTGCAAGTAGAGGCCAGCTTCCTCCTTTTGGATGAAAAAGAATTCAGTCTTTAAATTATTCTAAAATTTCTGGCAAAAATAGCCATGAAGTATGCTATGCACAATGTTCGGAGCTCTATTCTGCAAACTCTGATGAAGGACAAGCGATGAGCCTTGCGTTATTTGCTAGTTCAATCAAATGTTCCCAGGTAGCCTCCAGTATCCACTAATATTTCCTCAACCCCGCGCGCTGATCATCTGTTCCATTGACACTTTCAGCCCTGAGACTACTTCTTAATTGAGCAGGTTCCACTGGACATTGAGCCTAGGGCGTGGCTTCCGCAATACTACGATGCCTTTTCTCGCTTCATTATCAATAGCCTGATGAGGTACACCAGCTCGTATTCACTATGAAAGCTTTACTATTTTGAACTTGTCAACAATTTCTCTGAGCCATCTTCTTTCAAGTGAGCAGGGCCCTATATCTTGAAATCTTTGTTCCTACGATTGCCCTTTTTGTCCTTCTGTTATCCGGTTGGTTAGTCTCTGAACCATTGTTAGGCGGGCTGCACCGTTTTTCAGAAAGAGTACCCGAGCATGAACGAGGAGTTCTGAAACCGAATCCATTCCGGCCTAGCACAAAGGCACGAAAGGTTCTATTTCTTCCCAAGAAAATTCCGAGCCCAACCAAAACAGCTCTGGCAATCTATTTTAAGCGGTGATTTTGTTCTTTTAAGTTCACTTAAGTTCTGACGGTTTTCATATTTGCTCTGCTACAAATCTGCCTGTAACGCCCAGATCCATTAGTGACGGGCACAATCTTTCCAAGCGATGCTGGGCTATTTTGTTTGACGGCGAAGTGAGGTTTTGGGCCTCAGTTGTTTTCGCAATGTTCCTTTTAAGCTAAATGCTCCCGGAGTGAACATTTTGCAGCATTTGGTTTTCCGCCGTCGCTTTTGGCCGCCTGGCTCGGAAAATCTACTGGTTGACTAAACAAGAAACGCAGAGGTTTCTTCCATGGTCAGACCAATATTCTGACAGACATTTTGTTGCCTGCCCGTTCTATCCGGCAAGGTATTCTGTTTGGGTTCTATTAGTTATTTACTTGAAACATGAGCTGAACAGTGGTAAGGACTTTCTGTCAAAAGTGTGATAAATTTGCGGTGGTTTCCACAACTGAACAACAGTACTGTAGAATTCTAGGTGGGAATTGTTTTCATAAACTTGGCTTCAGTTAGGCTGAGTGTTACGCCGAAGCTCCTCATAAAACTTACACTTCGGTGGGACGGACGTTAGCTCACGTGATCGGATTAGCTTCGGACCTTGACTACAGCCTTTTGGTCATCACAGCACTTCAAAGCCGTATTTTCGGAACCAAGCAAAATACAAAATGCACTAAGGAAACTAAAAGACACAAATCCTCTCAAGTTGAAAGTGAAACGGATCAGGTTGCCACAGGACCACGGAAGGTTCCAAGTGGAATTTGGTTACCTAAAGGCTCCACGGTTAATGGATATATTCGGAATAGTCAAAGCTCGTGCGTACATTTATCGCCAACCTAACTTAAGGAAAGTCACCCGAAGGGAAGTCCAGCGCAAGCCCTTAGTGTTTCCCGAGAAAACGAAAAGAATGAGCTTCCCGTGTCCAAGCCATAGTTAGAGATCTTCAAGCTATCCGGGGTTTTCGAAGAAAACATGTTTGTACTTATTTTGGAGAGCAGGAAATGTGATAGATAAGTAAGCCAGCGCGTTTATCAGCCTCCGGGAGTAGACTATGAGTCCTAGGGCGGGATACAAATAGCTTCTGCTCTGGGCACTGAGTACGAGATAGCAGGCGAGACCAAGCCTCCTATGTGACAGAGACCTACCTAAGGTTTATTTGTCTCCCTCTGAAGGTCGTCTGGTTATCAGCTGGAACTTCATTCGATGGTTTCAGTTACACGTTGCTTCCAAAGTTATAGGTGGTGAGCCAAGATCTTTGTATCTGCTACACTATCGCGAAAGCGAAGCTCCAGGTGTTATTGAGGGGCGTATCTTGCCACCTTTCTTGGCTGGCCGCCATGGGGTTAGCGAAATACTTAAGGATTCATGCGGTCAGCCACCCGAATTGACAAGATACTGGCTGGGTTTGCTTGCTAGTAGGGGCAACTCGAAGGCATTATTTAGGCAAGCAGTTCGAGTGGAGATTTAGGCGACTGCCCCCAAGAATATGTGTTACTTGGACGACTTCAACTGGTTAGCCACTTAGCAACAAACAGTCAACGGAATAACAATAAACGGCCACGAATAAGGCTTTAGAGAACTGACGGAGTTCGTGCCCTCTTCGGCAGGGGTTACTTGCTGTTGGTTTTGGTAACTTTTCGCCGGAAAAAGGAACCGACCACACAGTTCAAGTCATCCAAAACACAGCTTTAAGGCCACTGAAGCATCGTGGCGGATTGTACATGGAAAGAACGGACACTAAACTCAGTAGTTAATTAGAAGCGGCTAGTCTTTCCGTATCTTCACCCTTTGTTTAGCGGCTACAATTTCCTATCTCTTTACGGACCCTCCGGACGTTTAGCTCTCGGTCTTCCGAAAACAGTTGTTTCGCTCTACCAAAACCAGCCTGTAAAAGTACACAGCCAGCTACGATTTGAAAAGTTCTGATCTTTACTGTCCAATATTTGGATGCCACTTTAATTAATATAGACCCTCCTTTCTCGGTGGATTGGAGTTGTCCAATTTCGTCATCTCCGGGTTGGAAAGTAGCAAACAAACGTTTTCTTCATGGTGCGAAAAGGCCAACCCTCCGGTCGATCTTACACTCCCTTCGGCTTCCAACAGGGTTGACTTAGGCTGTGGACAAGGAGATCTGCAAAGAACCTTCATAGTTTGCGAAGCAGTAAGCCTCTCGAGACTTGCCGCCCTAATGTTACTGGCAAGGTGGACAGAGGTGTGGGAAAAAGAAAAGTGTTCAATCCGTTTAGAGGGGGAGGGGTCACACGTAACATGCTAGGGCTGGTGAGGTTCGCCGGGGTTGAACTTGTTTAATATGTAAAGGTCGGATGGAAGAGCAACCTAGCGAGCCGAGGCTCAGCGAGTGTATCAATACGCATCAACATTTACGTCATTTGAACAGCAACCTGGTGCCTCAAATCCTCGCTATTGCCTACAGAGCAAGTGAATGTAGGTCAAATAGCTTTCGTTACGAAACAAACTGCAGTGTCCGACATCATCAGTTGCCTCCCCTATGGGCACCAAGCTGCCCGACCCTAAGCAACCCGATAGCCGAAGGCCACTATGGAGTAACTGGGCTCAACACCACGGTGCATACCTTTGCCATTACCCACTTGAATCAAGGTTGGTGGTGGAGAGATTGCAGGATACACTTTTCTATCCAGCAAATAAAACTTCACGCCCATCGGACGAAGAATCCACATTACCTGGGGTTAAGATTAAGAAAAAACAGTCGACATTTAAGACAACGGGCGTACCCAAGACAGCTAATGCTGTCGGTAATAGGTTGGCAGTACCCACCTTAGGCGAATACGAATCCATTAAAAATGAACAGACAGTAGTTTTTGGCGCGTTTCCAGTTCCCAGCTGTATTTCAAACGAAAAATATGGGGACCGGCCTCATTTGGTCAATCTACCAATGAAAGCCGTAGATGGAGGAGTCCTGTTGCCCGTCGGACGCTAAATATTCAAGACTCACTGAGCATTAGAACAAAGACTGGGTGGGTAAGACTCGTCACGCGATTCGTTTTCTTCTAGGCTTTTTAGAATTCGGCCTGACCGGCTATGGGAGTTGCCACTCAGGATCAGCAAACATATGACGATGCGGTATTTTCCAACGTTCATCTGCCAGACACTGGCACCTCAGAGGAAGACACCGGAGCCATCAAATGTTTCCATCAAAAAATGTATTTAACTAACCACAAGAGTGTCAACAAGATATTTTTCCGGGCTCATTTAAGTTTTAGCTCTGTCCTCCGGTTTAAAATTTTACTTCTCCCATTGCAGGTTGTAAGGCCTTTTTCTCAACCAACAATCTTCCTTCCAGAGATAATAGTGCTTCTTCAGTTTTTGGCATACTCTTCCTTTTGGAATGCACGCACGTCCAACAGTGTTTTTTGTTGTGATATTGATTATCGCAATACTCGTCCTTCCCGTTTGCTTCAATGACTCATTTTAGATTCAACTTATCGTCCGATAACTCATCTTATTTGTCTCGTAGGCACTTTCAACGAGTGACCTTGAGCTCAGTCATCCGCGAAAACTGGTGTGGGCTACACTTTAAAAAACATATGTAGAAACTTAATTTCTACTCCAACGCAGAGTTTCCTTCTTCTGGGGTTGCTGAATAACTCGTACAGTGGTGTCATCTAATTGCTTCGACCATGCGGTTTCTCTAGCGCCCAGATGCGAGAGGTGCTTCCTTATTGTTATTAGAAACATTGATATTATTCTACCATACACCTGCCGTGGAACAATGATGCTTTCATGGGACCGTTGAAGCGTGTGACAGCAATGGCATTACTACACGAACTGAGAAGCCAGCTGGGTCATGGCGATAAATTACGGACGGGTACACAGAGGCGAGTGAGCAGCCTATCGCCCAGAAACACCGATGTACAGTCCCCATCGACCCACTAAAGTGTGACTTTTGACCTCGTCGGCTGTTTCTTTGCGGCATGTTCGTAGGGAAAATGCAGCCCTGCCCGCAGTAATTGAGGAGATGTTCACGTGGGTTAGGTTGCCGAAAATCGAACTCTTTGCCTGCGGTTCATACGGAGGCCAGTCGGCAATCGCAAGAGAGGTATGAGGGAAGAGTAAATGACCTCACGTCCATTTAGGACAAGGCTGCCACCTTCCCGTGCAAATTATGTGCCACTGAAGACAGTAAGAGTCTTCAGTGGGGAATACGCAGGTAAGGTGTACAGTTTTATGCGGACAATTGCCTGGCTTTTTTCATAGCCAGTACCACAGTCGCCAACTTCTCGGCACAAGTCATTAAAGTACCGTATCAAGCTGGCTTTTAACTGGAAATTGGGCACCCAACCCACCATATTTTATAACTCGGTCCCCGGGCTTCGGGGCGAGAGTTAATGTAAATCAGGTCTTTCAGCTAGGCAGCATTCCCCAGAGGACACTAGATGCGTGATGGGGCGCAAAGGGACACGTATTTACCTTTGGGGGAATTAGGGTTTAGGAGGGAGTGAAGAAAGGCCTGCCAAATTTATTGGGGGCTGCCTTGTTCTGGATTGCCTCAGTGGTCGTCGAGCACTACGTACAGAATACTGGCGAGCCCATTGGTATATCTTTTGTCAACGGCTTAGAAACCATCCACCAATAAAGGAACGCGTTATGCTGGTGGTACGTACGATCGGAAGGTAGCATCTCTGACTTATCAGCAGGATGCACCTTCACGTAAGGGGGACTGAATAGTTGCTTGAGAAGGCCATTATTTCTGGAGAATCCTACTGCGTGACGGATTTTATTGGTTCCAAGGTCACACTGTATGGACCAGGAATCGCCTGCTTCTGCAAACATAGCCAACCTGCCTACGGGCCTCACCCCAGGGTTCTTCCTGTGCTCTGACTGGCCTGAGATTTTGGGGGCTACTGCTGGGCTCATTTGGTCCACTTTCTATGTCCAAATTGTGTTCTCATTAAAAGAGAAGGGTCTACCAAGAGCTGGCAGTTTGTCTACAGAAGACACAGACGAAGGCAGAATAGATGTGACGGCAACCGTTTAAAAAATATAATTCGAACAGCTCACCAGCCAAACATGACTGTGATGATTCAAGAGCGACTCCGGCTAGCTTCAACGGGTGCTGAGTGAGCCGTAGTCCCGAGGACCCCTAAATCGAGAGCAAGTTGATCCCCAGAAATCTACAACGCTACTTCCCGGTGGTCATCATCTGTACACGTTGACTGTACATCTATCATCGAGCTTCAGCCACAATGCAGCAGAATTTCAAAAAACGGACAAGAAAAATCATGACGTAACATAATTATCATTCGGAAAAGCAAAAAATATCAGAGAAAAGGCCTGTCAATACGAATTCTTCTAATAAGAGTGTCCCTGCACGCCTAATCAGGCCGAAAAACAAAATTCCTGTGCCTAACAGCCACAAACGAGGCTAGGGCGGGCACAGATGCAAGTAATCACTCCACGAGTGATCGGCCAAAACTTGGCCTAATTAGAAAGCTGGGGCAAAGCGGTCCATTTTGGTACCACACTAAGTGGAGAAAAACTTGGTGAAAACACTCGCCTGAAGATAGAAGGGAGAGAATACCATGTTCAAGAAGCAATCTATGCTACCACAAAAGCCAGTGTTGGTAAGTATAATGACGGAGGAGTCATCAGGACCAGAGATGCAAAGGACAGGGAAGTGAAGATTTTCCGAATGAACGCGACGTTAGGCCGGCCAACAAAGTCTCCCTGATAAATCCAGGCAGTATCCTTTGATTTTGGACAGTCCCGGTACAAGTTGGACGAACTTCTGCATATTCAACGATAGTTCTGCCCCCTCAGATGGATCAGCTAGTATGACAAAAATGCGATCGCAACTTGTCTCACAAGTAATGGAATCGCTGTCAAGTTCCACAATAAAGAACACAATTCAGATCGCTGAAGTTGTAACAGCTGTGGGGTGGCAATAAAAGTCGTGAGCACAAACCCCGAAAGTGGGCCCAAAGGGCAAAAGTGTTCAAAAACAAAGGTGCGTGCAGCACAAGCGAACCACTCCGATAAGCAGCTTTCAAAGGAGAGCTTTTTGTGCGGTGTGAGTTGCAATATATTGCGGTTTGTCTTCGAAGAGTAAATAAATATAGTGCGTCATGCAAACAAAAGAGTGACGTCGAGGGGACGCCGGAAAACAATGAAGCAAGTACTACGACAGACCCACGAACGGAATCGGGTTTTCTGAACAAAATAATTGTGTAAAAATTATCAAAGCTTTCTTGGGAATAAAAAGTTCTTGGACCTCTTCGCTATCACAAGGATGAACTTCGAGACCATACATGAACACCACATTCTAACGACATATCAACATGCAACGAGACTTTTTAAAATACTCAATGACCGAATATCTCCACGGATAATAATCGATGCTATTCTCACCAAGGCCTGCCCAACTCTTCCATCATCACCCAGAAACACATTGGTAGCTATCTTCTTGGGCCATGGGCCGCAAGATGCTGTTCCATCAGGCAACAGAACCGGGTCTCCCACTTCTAAGTCCCTTTTATCCCTGAGCCATTCGTGACATCTTTATTGTAGTTGGTTAGTCACGGCACCATTTTCGCAAAACATCGCAGCCAGATGTTTTGCTTGGAGCCATCCTTCGCAGTAAAGCACGATAGAGTTATCTCCTCCGCATAAGCGGACATGCTTGACTGAAGCCGTGATAGATCCTTGGAACACAGCACTTGAGTATTCCTCGAGTCTTCGTTGAGGGGGATTTTAGATCTGCCATTGATATCAACCTCAACCCCAATGAGGTATATCAACGGCGTTTGTTCATTCATTGGTAGATGAGAACTCACCTTCGACAATATCCGCCCAGTGGTTCCGGTCACCCACTCCTAAACACCTTCAACAAGATTTGCACCTGATGGCTGAAGGTGGCAGTCAGCTCCGTGAAGTAGCCTTCTATGATGAAGTTTATTAGGACCCGTATCACAAGGAGCCGTATTCAACGCTGATTCTGTGGCTACAAGGTTGAACCTATTACTGCTAAAGGTTGCTTATGTCTTACGATATAAACCCTATCATTGCAGCGAAGGAAGCATCCGCATTCACACTACGTGCCATTCCCAGTTACATTGTCTGAGTCTTGAGAAGGGCAGAAATACCTGTACCCCTTGTGTTCACTTCGCTCCGTCCTGGCTTAAAACAGTCCGAAAGGATCATCACATCTTCAAGCTTGCTGATACTGGCACAGTTTGTTCTACGGTACCCAAGGAAATAACTTACAAACGGCTTCTCATGATACTCCTATAACCCAGAATGAATCAGTTTTTTCTAGCAACAGAACCTGAGGTTAGCTGTTGACTGACAAATCCATCTGCATCAGAATTTTTGTCATATCACGCCCAATTCGACTACCAATCGCCTCATTCACCGAGTAGCAAATCGCTTTCAACCTAGAAGCACCAAACGTCCCCGACCCCCTACCTCATCGGTACTTTGTTCAGTACCGACGGCCGACATACACAGTGAAGCCAGTAACAAATGTAATGCTCTTCAGCAAAACGTGTTGTCCTTAGAGGGGCAGTTACTGTCCATGGATGACGCCCCGAACATATTGTTGCCACTCGCATAAATCTTCGGTCCCTCAAAACATCCGAGCACTAAAAATCTACTATCGACTAGCCGCTTCGTGGATTCAATCGCGTCCGAAGTACGTCGAAGAGCAAAGTGTTTCAAAATTGCCGTTGTTTTGATGTGCCTGATCATCTGCCCCTTTTCTCGATCAAACAGCCATTGATAGTGGCTTGCTTTACTTCACACCACGAGTGCTACTGAGAAAGAGGCTCAGAAAAGCTTTACAACGAAACATATGCTAGTTACCGTTTCACTTCTTGGAGGGGGCCCTGCCATAGAATTCGTTGGAAAGAGGGAGTCCGTCACAAAAAAACGCTTCATTTAAAAATACAAAAGTTACTCCCGAAGAAACTCCACTGCAGATGGAGGTCCTTAGACCGAGAGCCGACAATCAAGTGCTCCCACCACCCCTCCCCATTGAGCGCCACCTAACCCCCTGAACAATCTTCCACGGCATATATCTCGTCACCACTCCCGTTGACCAGTGCTCCAGCTCAAGATGAGGACCTAGGTATGTCCCGTTCGCCTTTCTCACCACAACGTCCCCTTAAGCGGTTCCAGACTGCACCCCTATCACCACCACTGTCTTCCCACAGCCCTTCCTGCCCTCAGCCATCAGCCACTCATGTCCTGGTCTACCAGTCAGCCTAGCCAAAAAATCGCCAATTTCCCACAAGCCTCCCTGCATGGTCTTGCCAGCTACAACTTTGTTTCCTAGTGTTTTGGTCAAAACATTGTCCCCTTCACCTGGTACTCCTGAAGGTCGAGAACTCCTCTGAGCTGAAGCCATCACGTTCCCGGCTTTGATCGACAGTCGACCTATGATCTCCCCCTCTCCATGTAACCAGCCTATTACCCATCCACGTCTTCCGCCACCGGTATACCCGCGAAGCTGCGTCGCTCACCCAGACGCTACATCTCCATCGCATTTATTCGGTCCACTGAAGGTCCGCGCTTCTAACTACTACGTTCTAGATTCATCAGTTCGGAAGCCGCCATAATCGTGTCCACCGATGCGGAACCACATCACTATTTTTCCATAATGTGCCGCCTCCATCTTCGAATTCGCCATATCCGAATCGTCACCAGCGTAGCTACTGACCAGTACCACAGCTTGTGGACCGCAGCTGACTCTTATCGGCCCCATGGTGGGCCCGTCTTACTTCTGCGCAACTTCATCCTCCTCTGCCCCTCGCCACCTAACATCACCGTGTTCTACTCTGCCCCATTGCACAGTGTGCCAAATGACCCTTCATGTCAAAGCCTCTTTCGTCAGCAGCCCTTTTGCTACCATTCCGCCCCTCACACCCGTTCCTTGTAGCCCTCAGAGATGCCTACCTCTTCAAACAGCTCCGTCCGTGACCTTGTATCCGTCTCACCCCGGATCCACCTACCCTGGCATTCATCACCCTCCCCACAAGGTCGCTATAAAAACCATGGCCGCTCCGCCAGTACTGCCCCTCACCTCCATACTCACCCCCTAGCACATTATTAACTCTCCCCCGGTTTATACGTGATTTGCCCTAAAGGTCCCACCCAGAGTCAGCCTGCCCTCCTCCGGATCTAATATCCCGCGGCACCGGATCACCTCAGCATCCAGTGTTAACCTCTTTTAGACTTCATCAGTGTACAGCTCAATATGCCCTCTGCGGCGATAAAGCTACGGCTGTTCAAGTGAAAGCAGCAACCCACATCCAGTCTTCTTAAAAGAGTGACTAGCCTATTGCTCACCCTCTCCTACGCACATTTTAGCTAACAAATCCACGAAGGACTCAAAGCCTGCCACGGAAAGGCTTTCAATTGCACGGTTTAACTGTCATTCCATATTGAGCCAACTTTACGCCATAAAAAGACTGACGGTGGTCCACATCATCGATGTCATTCCTATGACTGAAGCTTAGCTCACTGAGCACACACCTCACCAAATATCACCGATAGGTCATCAAACCTTCGGGGCTCAACGAATCTACCACGGGCGAGGAGGTTGCCTGGGATATGTCAATTGCAGCTTATCCGCCACCATACTGGAAAATCCCATGCTGACAAATGTTGCAGATTCTATATGGTTCATAATTTCTCTAATCCAGACTACGGTTGTTTCAGGTTGTACACATCAACCCCCTGCAGTGACTCTTCCACATTTAACCCCATCATTGGTGCTTCCATTTGTGTCTCTGACTTGCCACTGGGAAGTAAGTTTATGGCAGGTGGTTTCAATGCCCCGAGCCTAAACGGGTCTTTCTTTGCAACCCATTGCAAACGTCTGCAGTTAGCCCCATGCGTTTGCCTGGGCAAGTGGGCCCAACATGTAAAACGGCCCAACAGAAAGAACAACCTTCTTGATCTGATATTGGACTTAGGTCTAGCAAACGTTTCTGCCTCCATAATAACGAACACACAGGTATTGACCATAAGATAGTTACACGTCTGAAGTCACACCATGCACCGGAAGCCTACCATGCAACCGCCCCTCCATCCTCGACTTTAAATGGGGCCACAGCCCCTCGCTAGTTTGCTCCAGAAACTGGGACGAGTTCTTCTTAACAGGAAATTCTCAGTACGCCACTGGCCTCCCCCACACAAGTTTACATTCATGCACCGGAAAACTGTCTAGTCATGAGTATCCGTAGAGACCAGCAAGTCACAGTATAGTCCGGGTAAAGCAGAAATACGATAAGCTTCTGCAGCAGTGCCAAAGAGATGGCGACTTTTCTACAGTGTTACCATTAGGACTCCTATCCCGCAAAATTCATCCCAAGGCCACTTTACCTATAAATGATGCAGAAAAACAAAGCAATACACCACCCAAACAAAGCTCAAGAACTGGTCCGGCTACACGTGGCTCGTGCCCTGCAATCAACCCAATGCGTAAAGCAGGCCATTTGGATAGTCTCACTATCTTACCTCGAAAGATGGCTGACACAAGTAACACATTCTTTACAAGCTCCTTGACTCTCACTCGAGCGTGTATCCAGCTTGCAGCCCCGTATATCAGAAACTTTTCACTTAGTTCTTCCACGGTGACCATTGCGGATGCAAACAGATACATCTACACTCTCAAACCGTCGTACCTTCCCGGACTTGATGGATTACCGCCTGCAACATTCGCTCTCGGTGGCCCTGATACTCGCTTTTCAATAGTAAATATATACTATCTACTTGTGAAAAGCGGAACACTCCCCAGCTAGTGAGATGTACCCGTTATCATCCTCAGGCATAAGAAGGGAGTAGTACAAGACGTTACCAAAATCAGCCCGATTAGTCATAAGCCGATAATCACGAGGCTGCAGGGAAAAGTCGTGAAACTCTACCTGACCGACTACCTTCCTGCATAATAACCCATTAGAACCAGACCCCCACCCGGGGAATAGCGGGTTATCCAAGGAAGTGTTCTGGGACCACAGCTGATTTACTATATATGAATTACATTTGCAATGTCGTCATTTGATCATGCGTAAGGCATGCTTCGGGCATCTCCGAAACAAACTATTATTATTATTATTATTATTATTATTATTATTATTATTGGCGAGGTTTTATTATTTGCCGATGACATGAAGATAGTCTACGAATTCGAAAGAGGTAACCTACCAGTAGCACTAAATAACACACTATCGACATACAGTCCTTATCATCCCAATGTGATCCCTGGGAAACGGAATTTTCAATGAACAAAAGCAGTTATCTCGCTCTAAAGTGCAATATTTCTCATGATAAGCTCAAGATTGACGATGTCTCACTCTGATATTCCCCAGCCATACGTGACCTCCAACTATATTACTCTTGCACTTTTGATTTCTCCGATCACACCTCCCACAAAACTGCACAAGCAAACTAGTCCCTTGGCTTGGTGTAGAGAGTGTTCCTCCCGACGAACGGTAAGTTGAAGACTTGCAGAACTTATATTCATTTGACCCTAAATTACTGTACACTTATGTTCTGAAATACGCATAAGCGTGACGTCATCAAAATCGAAAATGTACAGCGTCCTTTTGCCTAAAAACTGCTTGGGCTTAGCCGTGAACAACGCTGTACACTCCTGCGGCTTGGCCCTCTGTGGCTAAGGAGAGCAAAACTCAACCTTGAATTTTCCTTTTATTTGCTCCGCAAACAAGCTCAATCCTCTATCCAAGCACAACTCAGCATAAGCTCAACATATTAGCTGCACAATAGGGAACACTGTATAGCGACCCCTAATTCTCAGGGATCCTCCTTAAATACGCCATTTTGAGGAATATTCTCCCAGCTGATTTCCTTTCAGTAGATTCCCAAACCATATTTAAGTCTAGACAACAAGCAGAGCTGGACATCCAAAAATTGGTAGCTTTCCTAAATTCATATATGACTATTGACACAGCCTATGAGGAAAGAAGTGCATACTAACCCGGACCTTCGATACTTTCTAGGATGTGCCTCACTTTTCGCCTCTGTTGTCACCACCTCAGCGTAAACCTATCAGGGTACAGTGCCCAAACTTATTTACTTATATGACTAAGGGCAGTGCCTCTGAAATCGTGCTTGAACGTATGAAATACCACTGGTTTCACGAAAGGTCTTCCAGCCTTCCCAGTGCTACCTTTGGTTTATTCTCTGCCTCTGTTTCCAACACAAGTCGCAGCACCTGTCAGGCTCCTTGGCCTCCTTCTAGTATTTACTTTAAATCCAGTCACTGGGCACTGTTCGTTCATCTTCCCTCCCTATCGCATAGCTCCAGCATCCTCCTACGATAGGCCTATTTAGCATTTGATACTTAGTCATCGGAACTACAAATCATTTGTGGGCCATCCCAATGTATCATCACAGTTCGTGCTAACAACAGCCGGCTCACATATAAACTGATAGTAGTCGGACTCTGACCTTGTCAGAAACGAGCGGTCAAGTATGCGATCCCCGGGCTTTGAAAGTGTTCCATGTCAGTTTCTCACTTCTTCACTCTTCCACAGCTGAAAACCGATACACCACCGAGGTAAAAGTGGCAACAAGTCGGCGGCTGTCTTACAAAGAGAGAAAAGCAGCCAACCCTAGCACTGGTGGACCTCATGGGTTAAGCGTAAAGAATTGCGGGCGAAGGAGAAATGGGAAGTACTCTCTACGGAGAAGCATGCCCTCTCACTCATCTGAATTAAAAACAGAGTACCACAAGTACTTCTTACTGCGAAGGTTTTGGATTCACGCTCTACGCCCCTTTAATAACGGATGAGATCCAAGTTACAGCTACGACCAAACCCGGCACATAGGATGTCCCAAAGAACGAATGAGAAAAAAGCGTACGAGATTAGCCCTCGGTACCTCTGCCTGACTTTGTGCGGGGTGACAGGCGTGCCCAATGAGCTATCCACACATAAACCGACCTCACCTCTCTCAGTTTGAACCCTTCCGGATTCCTTGTACCATCTGCGATCAGCTTGATGACGTCAAAGTTCGTTGTCCATAAAAGCTTTCCAAAGTGTATCCTTGTGAATTCCGTTATGTCAGAAATCTTTCCTGTTGGTATATGAACCAACTATCACCAGAACCTGATGACTTTCAAGAATGAAATGAAAACCGAATCTCTCTAAAGCCGTCCCCTGGATGCTTACCCATGATTTGTTTGCGACTTACCTAGGATTTTACTTGACTACTTTGCTTTTTCTTAGCGCAAAAGAAATGTGTGCACCAGCTATCCACGCGGTAGCCTCAAGATTCGCCCTCCAAGCATGTAATTGCAGAAGGTGTGAAATATCTATACTTTATACATCATGAATACAGATCACCCCGTATTTGACGCTAGATGCTGACGACCGCAGCGAAACCAAACTATCGTCCACGGCCCATACAAAATAAAGCAGGTTCCTTGATTACCACGGTCTCCAACACAGCCCTCTTAAGACTATGTGTGGTTTCATATCTAAACCTAGCAGGCGTTCCCACTAACAGTGCGTCTGTTTCGCTACTTGTGCAGGTACGTGACTTGCTAAATCCCTAATAGCCATTATCTGAAAGTAAAAATAGCACTGCGATGAAGGGTATGGCTTTAAATTATCCTATAAAGTGATGCTGGCCATCAAGCAGGCGCCCGTAATCAACTGCCGAATAACGACCGAACTGTCACCACGATCTAGGGAAAACTCATCTATTTCTCCATCGCCCTAATGTCACACATCAAAGAACTGTCCATCCATCTCTCCTTGTACAAAACCCTGTCAAGCTTGAAGCACTCCCCCACATAATGATTTATCAGCCTCCAGCCTTTTATATGCCACCGAAACTATTGCTTATCCCAGTCAACACATTATCTAACATTCTGATGTCAGCATTTGACTTCATAGTCCTGCCAAGGGCATGAAGCAATTTCTACTGGCCGCGGAAATGAGGCCTTACCCTAGATGTATGAATACAAATACTCCTAGCTCATCATACATTGCCTTCGTTTGCTACCATAGCCCAAAGTCGGAACCACTTCCACACTGCCGATCTCCCCACTTATTTAAAGCCTCGATTACTCCCCTATAATTGTAACCGTTGAACTTCTATTGATACGGCAATGACAACCCCCAGATGGATCATCCTTGAGACTACCAAATGTCCGGTCTCCTTTCAGATCATGCCGTTTACTTTGGTAGCCATCGGTCCACCAGGCATTACTATCGTATCTTCGCAGGGGCTAAATGAACCTAACCGATCGGACTGGACCAATTCCAAAGCTGAACGCTCACGGTTTAAAATTACACTGAAGGTGGTCATGCCATATGGAGCCTCCTACATCGCAAGCTACCGCGGCTACAGTAGTGTCAACCGGGTTACCGGCAAGGGTAATAGTTTCACTGAACCGCGAGGGGGATCCTTCACTCTCAGCGACATCACTCATCTTCGCAACATTTACTTCCAATCTATCCCCCAATGGGCCATTCATACTGCTTTGTGGTACCCAAATCGTGGCTAGAATTCTACCATCGCCTTTGCATCTTCAATCTATTCTCTCCTTCCCGTCAACGGATGCACTCTTGGTCCGTTTTTACCAGCCGCCCAATCATCTTCCTGAAGAACAGCCGGTCGCGTCTGACCAGCCCACCCATGCTCGGGCCCTAATTCGTGACCCACCGGCAATGGCAAACATGAACTTTATGAAATAGGATACCAGTCACCAGTTTTTGGTCAAAACTAGCCTCTATATTCCTCTGTTGTATATGCAGATAGGTTTATCCTTACTTTCAACATAAGATACATTGTCGCCTCGGATGTGGTCCCCTCCAAACCACCGCCATGGGACTTATGTACTCAAGTTCCGCCTCCTCGTCCTTGCTTTGACACTTCTGCTCCGTCTCCTTGTTCCAGCTGACTGCCCACCCAAAGGACCTCTTTCGAAATCTCCAGCTAAGCTTTCAACCATCATTCACGCTGTTTTGATAACACATTACGTTCCTTGTAAAGTATTCCCCTCCAAGTTTACTTGCAGATGGAACGTCGTTCATCCCTTGTCCTAAAATAAACGTATCTGACCTAACAGGCTGCCCCCTCTTAGAACTTTCCAAACTACTGCCCACCGGCCTAGGGATCTGTGAAAATGACGTTAGTGCAATATCACCCAACACACCTCTGAAATTGCTGGCTAACATCTCGGCGCCGGCTTCACTCTCCACCGTGTCCGGATGTTCGTTGTTGGAAATCTCCCTCCGATCTTTCGATGTTGATCTTTCAGTCAACCAGCCGGTTCCTTTACGTATTTCTTCCCATAATTTCCAGTTTTTCATTGATTTCTCAGTGAACCTTAGTTTAAACCGTTCGTGTGTATACTAAATTGCGCCCTCTCTTTAATGACGCTCTAAGGAGCAGCTTTGCATTTGCCTGACTCTCCGCTGTACCCCTTTACCGAAGTGGGAACCGCTCTGCACTGCCCGCGTTAACCGGTTTCAGTTTAATTCAATTGAACACGGCCTAGTCCTATCGTATTTTTGCTGAGACGAATGAGCCTGAACTCTGAACCTTGCGAATACTTCATATTGTTGTGTAATGCCTTAGTCCGTGATTAGGTATTGTCAACGTGTCTTGCTCCCAGTCGAGAAATATACCATTATTATAACCAGCATTCAAAAAGGGGCCGCCTTCAACTTCCATTCTGCAGCCAGACATGTTGCCTTTACTTGGTTGAGAACGTGTCCGGCAGTTGGTATGCTCCTTGCAATTCCAGTGCAAGCAAAGGCATGGCCCACTTCAGTATATCCTCGCATTTCTTGGCAGCGCTGCATTAAAAGTCCAGTGACGCGTCCGCGGGTGACGGACTCATTCAATATGGTTAGATCACAATAAAGAGCAGCTGTTCGACCGGGAACTACTACTCCTTCCTGCGGCATTTGCCTTAGCACTATTGGGTTGAGAACCAAAATGAATCCGTCAGGTTTCACTTTTGACCATCTACCTCCTGACTAACAACAGGCTGAACCCCAGGAAACATGAACTTATGAACTTGGTCCGGGCACTCCAACTCCCCTGGCCAAAGATTGAACAAGGCCGCATGAATCTACCGTCCGGTTATCTAGAAGGCGTCAGCTAGATAAACCAATCACATGATAAGGATAACTTGACTGAAAAACCCCTGCCCATGATTGGTGTTTATTCCGTGTCTATGTTCATGATCTTTTGTCTAATGTCTACTATGTAATCTGTAAATGGCTTGAGAATGAATTACTGAAAAACAATTGTTTCGCCGATTTGGACTTATGAACTCTTGATCTCACTCATCCAGCCAGCTGAACGCTCCCAGTGTGTTATTGTCCACAGCTGATGCCTGCAAACCTGCGATTTTCAAGTGCCTTGAAATGTCCTGGGATTTTGATCGCTTTCCCTAAGTACTCCAGGTAAACAAGGCCCGCTGCCTCCATATATCCGGTCCTGTCCTCTCCTGGCTATTATCATATCTCTCCCACAGAACACAAGTCCTGTTGGTTGACAACCACTTACCATCTACCAAACCCGTCACTAGTGGCGTCACTTAAGGCAGGGCTTTGGGCCTATTATTGTTCTTCATCTCTATCGGTGATATATTCCCATCTGTTTGCCACGAAGCACCAGTACTCTGTACTATTGGTGGCAAAGTTATATGCTCCTTCAATCTTGGGGCTTACCTACAACCCCATACGGCATATCGAGTGATGATCTTCCCTCCGGCTGTGGTGCACCCGGCGGTCCAAAAAATTCTCTGAAGATAAAAGGTTCCGCTTACCATAAAATGCTCTACACCAGCCGGTGAAATTATTCTGGACAGCCTTGCCATTCCCATCCACCCCCCAATGTTACTGACCTTGGGATACATCATCCTTTTTCCTTTACCTTCTCGGAACAGGCATCGTTCCAAATCGTTAAAGTTGAGCAAGTCTGATCCGCTTACTTTTATTACTGTCCATTAGTCGCCTTTTCATTCATCTTTCCCATTTAAAGTCGCTTACAGAATAGTGTCCATCACTTCCATCCTCTGATCGCGTCCCTGTGTTATACCCAACAAGCCTTCACAAAAATGCTTCTGAGAGTATCAGTAGCCCTAACATATTGCCAAAGCTACGAACTCCTAGACATTGACCCCGTATGGATTCGTCGCCTCAGGCTTGGTCGTGTCTTCTCTCCATTTCAATCCATAACATAACCTACACCCCCTGTCTTGTCCTATTTGCTGCCCTTTGCTCATACCTGCTTCGTCGCCGAGCCCTTTCCCTCCAGAGGCCTCTACCTAATCTCAGCCTGAGGTCCCGAGTCTTCTTGTCAGGCTATTCCAAATGCTCGAATAAGCTTCCCCTTGGTGTTAGTATTGCCTCTCATTGTATGCTTTTAATTGCGCTTTTCTCAACCTCAATGCTGTACTGCTAGTCTGTCCCACTGTCAAGTGTCCATCACCCTGAGCTCACTAGAGAGGGACCTTGGGCCGCTATACACCAGCAGACTGCAACTTTCAGAACATGTCCCAATCCAGAGGGTCAGGGACAGAGAGATAACGGGCCCTGTTCTCAGACCATTTACAATAAAACCCAGTACTCCACTCAAGTATCACATTTATGGAAGACCCCAGTTGGAATGCTGCCCCCATACGTACCCCGCAGAGCTCGAATTGGATAGAATACACCTTGCAGAGTTCCAGCATACTTTTGCCAGGAAGCTAATGTGATACTATTCTCCACTGAACTGAAAGCAGCTCTGAACTCGAATAAACCTGGACCCCATACGGCCTGGACACTTTCGACTCAACATTATTCCATATGAACTTATTCATCGCTTGGCTTTCTCTACCAGCTTCACACGTTTTCCCTTACCTACATTTTACCCTCTAAGCTGCAGGGATCTTCATCTCGCTGCCCCATGTTAGAGGCTTGCAATATGATACAGTTTCTTTCTTATCAATACTCAAGGCTTTGAAATAACCTACACCTAACTATTCGTAAATGTGTGTCAACAACCCAGCTAAGCCATACCCAAAATTCGAAACTTACCCCTAGTCACCCAGAGCATTTTACCAACACTGGCATGCCTGGGGATAGAGCCTGTGAAGAAGGTATCGAACTTCAGAACCGAAGCCTTTGTCTCCCCTCCTGTTCCTCCCATATCTCAAACCTGGGGCTCAGTGGAACACCTAGCGAGTGCCCATGTAGGGATCGTCTTACCGGTTCAAGTATCAGCAATACCAGCTCAGGCTGGCTTTCAAAATGGGTTCCATCACTAGGACTATGGCACCATATCCTGAAACTACTACTTTTTGCCTGATGAATAATGCTAGGCTGATAGTTTTCTTTCACTTACACTGCAGGTAATCTACTTTGCAGTAAGGTAAAGTTTTTACCTTTTGCAGTTATAACTAGTTAAATGCCTACCGGTTCTTACAACTGTACACTAACCCGTGTTTACCTACGGCCAGCTAGTCCCCACATGACCCAGACTCATCCAATTCACCAGCCGGTCCCCACAACTGTTGCTAGACAATGTCTGCAGCAACATAGAACAGTTTTTCTCGAGCCCAAGGCTTCTAGCCCCGTAGCATCACGTTATTAGATGGTGTTGGATCCCAGCACATTGAGCTGAGTCAACCACCACTTTACTTCCTGATTTTTTGACTCCCCTCTCATTCATCATGGCTTCCACTCCCCTCAGCATTCCGGCCCAACCTTAATTCGCCTCCTTTAACTATCCCGCCCAGAATTCTCTTATTCAGTACGCCAGCTTTCAATAGGCACTCATCGGACCCAGTTTCCCCGTCTCACATTTTTCCTTACGACCGCTAAACTGTATCACCATGATTTCTGAATCTATCACCTAACTTTGACCACCGCCCTGTCTCCGTATATACCATACAATCCTCCTTCATCGCAACCAACTCCACTCCCACCAGTTGCCCTAGAATGGCCTCTGGTAGTCTAGGACACTGTAAGGTGCCGTACTAGGCTAATAAATATATGAAGACCTGTGCATTACAACACATTTTATCCCAACCTGTGTGTTTGTTTAGCCCTACTCCGCATTTACCCGGCGAATGCTGGCTAACCCACTGATGTCAACGGCACCTGAACCACAGCTTTGTCCGGACTCGGGGCAAACACCACCTTCAGCAGCCATGAGGAAACGGCAAATATGCTGAATGTTACCTTCGAAAGGAAGTGCTGTGGGATGTTCCATTATGGGCTCAACCGCCCTGTTAGTGGGAGATAAATAAAAATGACCTGCTTGAACAAGTTTGATCTCCAGGTACCACTAATACCGGCTGTGGAGGAAATGGGCAAATTCTAGCCATTGATATATCTCCCATCATCTCGGACCTGACCCTGCTAAAGGGGAAACTCCAGGCCCCCCTTGCCAGCTCCACATGCTTTTGGTTCTTACTCGCGAGGGTGACTGGGGCGATAATAAACTGGACTCTCCTCATATCCTTATCCACCTCCCGCTTTAAGTATCAACCATCACACTCCCTTCCATGCATACCTGGCATGTATCGTGAGGTCAGTTACGAAAGCCACTGTAGCTCTGACTCTTATCCTAATGCTCTAGACAACAAGTCAGTAAATAAAAAGACAAAGGTGTCCCGCAACAGCACTATGTACATGCGCATACAGATATATATATATACATTCTGCCCAAACCTTTACATACTACTTACTATCAATTTGAGAGCTTCCATATGCAGCCTCTTTGTTTGTTGTGTCAGCGGTGGCCCAGAGAGGAATGGCTAGCAGAAATAAGTTGTGGTTCATTTGTGGACTCTTTAATTAACATTATCAGTTCATACCTCAGAGGATTCAGATTAGATCCTACAGAATATATATATATATATATATATATATATATATATATATATATATGTAGAGTGATGCAAGAACATACGGAAAGGCATCAGTATTTTCCGTCCACATTTATCTGTTTTTTCCTCCTTTTTGTTAAATGCGGTACTTCCTACGTCCTAGCTTCCAACCCACTCCCCGGTTTACGGCCCAACCAGACAGCAACCTTTCTCGTACCAAGACCGGATACCAACCTGTGGTGTTAGACCTGTAAATACCCCACGGTGGCAGGTGACATTTATCCAAAGACCTATCGTAAGGCCTTGGCATTAGGGTTCTTAGTGCTCCCTAGTTGCTTCATCTCGTAGCCCTTAGACCCAATGTTCGCAGTGCACCTCCAAGGCTTTTTTAACCCCGAACGGTAGAATTTCCGGGGATTCTGAAGGACCGGCAATCACTAAGTAGGCCTAATGGTGCGTGTAACGACCGGTCGTGGAAAATCTCCCTAAAAACTTTGCGATTCAGTGATTTTCTTAACATCACTCACTTGCTTACACTATTGACATCTTTTTACGAACTGTTTGTTATTGTGGACCAGTTGTTGTTTGTTCGCACCCAGAGCGCCACTTTGTCATATCCCTGTTCTGGACCTGCGTGACGCATGTGCTCCTTGCTCGCACGCCGCAATTCGGTTTCTCGTTAGTTGAGTCATTGTGATCTCATTACTGAGGTTTGTATCTTTTTGGTGTTATTGTTCATTGAATAATCTATCATCGTAGAATATCACGGATAATTGCTTTTTGACTTCGGGATCTGTTGTGAATTTGGCGACGCATTGCTCGAACGTGTGTTACAGTGCGAAATTAGTCAGTTCTTTTGAATTCCAGTTCACAACTTCTATGCCCAGTCATGTCACTACGACCGCCGTGCCTCCTTTCCAACCTCAAATCTTCTACCTGTTATTTAGCCCATGCTAACCATCAGCTGAAACACCTCCCAGACTGCAACCGTGTCCACCTCAGAACCACCCGGTCGTCTTGTTGCCTGGCTGTAATATGTCGCTGCGACGGCTGGTCGTCCTCCCCGCCGGTTTACCACCGCGCCCACGGCTGGCTCCCGCGAATACCACCCGGCTGCCAGGTTTCACTCACACGAAGTACTGATATTGCTGCATATGCTCAGCTGAGGTTTACTGGGGACTTATTTTCACAAGGCTCTTCCGATCTCAGAGCCGCCCTCACCGCCGTACCAGGGCACCTTATTAAATAACCAGCTGCCCAGGTCCAGAGACACCCTTCTCCTTCCCGCCACGAAAAAGCGGGCACAAACCTCAGTGAGCCCTTCCCTAAAACGCCGAATACAGGCGCAGAAATACTATATAAAACTGGAAGAATAATATATTCCTCATTTCGTTAGCATAATTGGGCCCGTTGCGAAGGTCGTTATCTTCCTTTCCTGTGTTATTTCGTTCCTCGTGGTCACTATATTCCCTTTGCTAATTATTCCTTCCTGTCATGAAACTCTATTTCTCTTCCACCAGCTGCGAATTCCAGGCGATGAACAGTACTTGATACTTCCCATGGAAGCATGCTCAGACTGCGTTGCTCTACTTGTTTTCTCTTTCCGGTTCTAGGACCATGCGCTGTTCACCCTTAATACTGATAAACCACTTCGTCACAGTGGTGGTCACTTTTACGATAGATGCACCCGGACAATGCTGCTGTGTTGCCGTCTACCAACTGCTGCCCCATTGGCTGTGCACTCCGGGGTCTCTCTCAACCCGGTCCACTGATCTTGGATCGCACACCCTTGCCGTTGATACTGTGCACCCACATATAGCCATCAACGACCGTTCGTACCAATGCCGACGGAGCGGGGCTCAGTCAGATCCACCGCTTTGGCCGCCGCACATCGGGAGTGCAGGCTGCATGAGAAGCTGTGAGGGCACACTTGTGTCCACTTATTGGAGCGTTTTTCTGCCTGGGTGCCCAGCCTATTCTCAGCCCCATAAACCAGCACGGGTTTTAGGCTGAGTTCTTCTACTGTTTTCGTTCTTCCACATTACTCTCAACTGCTGTTTTTGTCGTCCTTCTTGTCGTCTCTCTTTTTATCGCCCTGCAGCTGTTTGCAGACCCATTCGTTTATTTTGCACTTCTATCGTTTCTGCTTGTGGTAGCTCCACCCCAGAAGTCACCACCACCCTATTCACTTACTCCGCCCGTGCCTGAAAATGGTAAGCTTACCTTCTGCACATGTCATATCCTCTTTCAATCTCTAATCTGCCGCTTCTACCATTTGTCCACGCGGCTCATAGATTAGATGTTTACATCCCCACTGCTTATCCTCTTCACGAGGTTCTCTTCGTTCTTGTTTTTCATTCTTCGCTTCAATACCCACGGGCCTCACCCCTTTATACACCCAACCCCCATAGTGGAACTTCATTTCGCCTTTTCCTTTTTTACAGCCACTATTATCGGTGCGAAGTTTCACCATTTATCCTAAGTTCAGCTCAGCTAACTCCTCCGAATCTCTCCTTCAGCCAGGTTCTTTACTTGATTATTTCGGATCGCTCTATCTGTCTGTTTGCTTGCTGACGCGAAGCTCTCCAGCTCCATTATCCAGCTCTGTTAGGCATATATTTTTCCACGCTTTCATCGTCTTCACGCGTATACTTTTCCTGGTGCTTTGTGTAACATTTTGGTCGTCATCATACGATCAAATTTGTCTTACCTGTTTTTTCGATCAATCCTTTTGCCCACTTACCCATAAATTGTTCACCATACTCAACTTTACTGTGCTTTTCAAGTAGTTTATCTCCCTTGTTCTCTTCTCTCAATAATCACTTTTCACCCGCCATAAATAAGACAATGTTTCGTGATCCGCCAATGTTTTCTTAGGCGTACAATATAAACCTACTGCCCTTTTCGATCTTTTGCGTACTCACCTTCTTCTCATATAGTCCACCGCTGTTATCACTGTATCCATGCATCCCAGTTTTATTTCCCCGCTGATAGTTTACTCTCAGTCAATTATTTTAAGGCTACTTTCGATCTGCATTCTCCAACCATTTCCTTCCTCGCCATTCTGCTGCTTCTCTCATGATGAACTCCAGTTTCTTTGACGCCGCAGCTTCTCCACGCCGCTGATAGTTCACTTTCCATCAGCCTTATAGAACATATGTTGGATCAGAGCTCTTCAAATTTCACTAGTCTTCCCCCCGGCATCGTACCGCGGCCTCTTTCCCAGTACGCGTCCATTCACAGAAGGCTTGCGCCCCGCAGATACCATATTCCAAACCTTCCAATCGTTCTTGCTAAACATTCCGCTTGTCACCCTCTCTCACTGTTCCTTGTCGAGATTCTTACCTTCATAATTATCCCCCGTCGCAGTATGTCAAAGTCTCTAATCATATTTGTCGATATCTATTCCCTTTCTATGTAGATCAATATATTATTAACAACCTTCCGTCACCCCAGTAGTCCAGCACATTTTATTCTCTTTAAGTATAACTACCACTTTTCAGCCATCACTAACTGGTTCAGTCAGATGTCACTGTTTGACTTTGACCCTCAAATTTGCAAGGCATTCATTTGATTCCACAAGTGCGCCCGTTTAAACCCCTTCCGTTATTTCTTGGTGTACCTAAGCTTATCCTGACTCCCTTAGTCTTAAGCTCTCATACATTTGCCCACAAAATCAGGGAATATCTGGCCGTATTATCATCCAAAACAATTAACTGCGCCATGGCTTGTCCTAGGCCCCTCAAAAATGAACCATTATTATTGGTACTATTAGATTCGTCTCTGGAGCAGTGAGCATAAACTTGCCGGAAATATTATCTTTTCGGGCCACTTTAACACTCCTAATGCCACTCTGTGCCAACTTGCTGCACCCCTTACAAAATTCTGATTCCAGCACCGCTTGACTCACCTGATAAAGCACATTAGCGTGCTTCGGGCTCATTCGAAATATGCCACCACCAACTCATCTTAACGGTGATTCTTGTGGCTTCTGGAATTTTCAACAAAGAAAAATGTATCAGCCCGACAGTAAATGCGGCACCACACAAGTTCTTGGCACGTGAATCCGAAAACCCCCCGCTGTCACGCTACCGTTTTAATAAGTTTCGCCACTGTGAAAAGCGCTCAGCAAACCAAGTTATTGGTTGTAGTCTATCTTCCACTGTTTTAGATGAACAAGTCTGCTTCGCCTTTGCAATATCCCCCGTAATCAAAAGCAGTATTCTCATGCTCGTCCGCCGGTTCTCCACAGTTTTGCAGAAGAGTAGCAAAGCGTTCAATCATAAGCCAATTTTTTGGATGAAGCTGAGGTAGCTACTCCAGAGGCTGCTTCGGCAAGGTCCTGTTTGATGGGACCATGTCTCCACCGCCATATCTCAGATCAGTCTTAAATTTTCTGAACCCGATTAGCGACTAAGTCAACGAAGCCGGCAGACGTGTTTCTGATGTGTTGCAATGTTATGGTCAAGTCTGTCCAGAAGAACAAGCAATCTGCCTCTGTTTGCAGCTTCCTTGTGATATGCTGCACAGGCTGACAGGCAAGGACCGCCGTTATACATTCATGCCGTTTTATGACCTGAAACTTCTACAGCTCCACATGCTATTTGCCAACGAGAAGCAGAAACGAAGGTTGTTGCAGCTCTCAAACCTCATATACTCTACAGCACCGTACCCTTTCTGGGATGCATCGCAAAATACATGTACCCAGACAGTTTCACGTGATGGAAAGTTCGGTAACAGACAACAAGTCACAAGCAAAGCAGTCACACATAGGGAGTCGTCCCTCCATACTGACTAGTTTTCTTCATCAATCTTATTTGCCTCAGCATCCAATCTTAGGTTCCCGTAACAAACGCCCTGAAGTAATATTCCAGCGGACAATAACAATGGAGCTGAAAACACTGAGGGATCACAAAGTGAGGCGACACGTCAATATATCCCTGAATGTTATTGAAACCTCAGGCAAATGAAGTGAAAACAGAAAACTTTTATTATGAATATTCCACAGAAAGCCCAGTGCCTTCTGATCCTAGATATTACGCAGATCGGATTTAATGATTGTGCCTGACACTTCTGTTAACTGTCTTGTACGGCCCGATGGCCATTTTTGAGTGGAAGTCTTCCATCGAAGTCACCTCAGTAAGATCCTTCCTCACTGATAAAGCCTGCTCTTTCAACGACGACAACAAGCAATCATCCCTATAAACCTTAACCTTCACCGCCGGGACAGCTAATAAGGAACAGTTCAAGTTGTCGTCCTTCGTAGCCATTCTTGACTCCAGTTCGGGGAAAACGACGATAAAGTTGTACCAAACAAAGAGGCGCTCATCTTGTAAAATATCGGGCTCTCAAATCGCAATCCGGCCAGTATGAGGGGCTCGAAGTCTGCCCGGCAAAATTTTCTACCCTAGCTGGCGGAAGCGCCTCTTCGGTATCTGCTATTGAGGGTATGACGCACCCACGAAACCAGCTGACTACTCCTGGTGGTTTACTATTTAGATAAGGTTGGTGTAATGGG
This sequence comes from Fasciola hepatica, assembly GCA_948099385.1. Classification (NCBI taxonomy): domain Eukaryota; kingdom Metazoa; phylum Platyhelminthes; class Trematoda; order Plagiorchiida; family Fasciolidae; genus Fasciola; species Fasciola hepatica. Next base: position 7,041,331 of record CANUEZ040000040.1, read on the forward strand.
GCCTCGTTGAGAGAAAAACCTTCTCGGAAGGCCGCGCGGTCGAACACCACTCGAACACTCCTAGGCTTATTTGGGTTCAAGACTCAGTGGTATGGCAGCAACCTAGGTTTTTTGTTTACACTCTTGAGGGGCAAAGGGTTTTGCTTGTCCTTCTCGGTTTATGATCGTGGATGACCTGACTGTACTTCGTACTTTGCCTTGCTTGGTGGACTTCTGTTGACCGCAGACAAAGGAAGCACTGCTACTTGGCGATCACGAAGCAGTTCACGCCTGTCTTTGCTCCTAGGCAACTGAACCTCTCGCCGTCCATCGACGCATCTAATGCTTTTTTAGCCTGAGCAAGGGTATGTCTATCTTCGAAGTGTTCAGCTTCTTCACCTACCACGAAACCTTCATTAAAATCTACCTCATACGGCCTCCTTATATCTCTCAGCGATTCCACAATTTGCACTCATTTACCGCCGCAGATTCGTTGTATGGATCACCATAAAATGGATCTTGCAAAGTCCAACCAACAGAAAATCCAGTCGCGAAAGGCCGATCCCCAATTCGATCCTATGATCAGGAACCCAAAGGATCTCCGGCATATAACAGTTAGGCAAAAACCCGCTTTGTTACAGCTTGGCTTCTTGAACTTCAAAACACAATTAGGTCCGTCCTTTTGCTGGTTTCCATTGACTGGACCCACAGCACTTGCCGGAAGCTTATCGGACGTAAGGGCCTTGTTTTCATCTATAAACGAAACGTCATAGACGGGGGATACCCAAAACTTTCCTGACTCGGAAACGGTTCGCTTTTGACTATTCAAGATGCGAACTATAATTTCGCATGCCTTACAGCCCAGACCGAAGCCCTCTGGCATAACTCCGTCTAGGAGGCTTGTATTGGAATCATTGGCGAAGAAGACAATTTCCCACCGCCCCAAACGGTCTTTGTATACACAAAAGTAAGAATACCGAACATACGTGCTTACTACCTAGTGAAGTCAAACCATGGTCCAAAGGTTCTGTAGCTTGTTTTTACAGGGATTAAAAAGAAGCAAAGAGTTACAACTCCCTTTTTACCCGGACACAGAATAATATTTTGGAACGGTAAAAATTAATCACTTGATCGTGCCTTAAAAAGAAGAAGCTGCATTTTTCAGCAGTAGCCGGGTTCCGCTTTTATGAAACGAACAAATCCAAGAGTCTCTGGCAGTCAGCCACTAGGCCTTTACCTCAGCTTAACACAAAGAAACTTACCACGGCAAGCCATTTCAATACTATTGACATTCAATAGGAAGACCTTTTTAACGTTCCTTGTTATATAAAAGCCTACTGTGTCAAGAGCAACCATCTGTTAGTAAAAATTACTCCACCTTGTCGCTTGTCCCATAGTGAACTATGGAAAGTCAATAAATGAGGCTTTAAAGCCCTTCTCCTCGGCCCCCTGTGTTACTTCTGCCGATCATTCCTGTCGTCTCTTCGGCAGTCGCTCCATTAGGCGAATAAGTTTTGTTAAACACTTAAATTCCGACTTTTGTTGCATCTGCTCCAGAGTTGATTCGCATCCCTTGATTTATTAGCCAGAAGGCGTGAACCATCCACGTTGTCCTGCAGCCCTTTTTGACTTATGAAAGGTTCCTCGGCGCTAGTCCGGACTACCGTGGTCTCCCAAGTTGTGATGCAAGAAACACCGTTGCCTGCGTATGTACTTGATTCTTGAAATAAAGACAAAGTTCAGTAGACTATCCGGCACACCGTTTGTAAAACTTGAAAAGGTAGAACTATCTTTGCCCATCGGTTGTCAACTTATCAACTGTTGCAGCTTTAAAACTCACAAAACTCCAGCGTATTTGCAGGAGCCCCCGGAGGACCCCACTTATGTCCTTTGTAGTCATGTGCTTAGCTGTGGCACCTCTCAACTCACCCGCTTATTAACCACCATAAACTTTGTGGGGGGATAAAGCTCTTCCTTCCGGTACTATATGTCTTTCGGGTTTGATTCAGTATCAGATACCGTTTTGGAGACTCCAACCATGACACTTTCTCCAAGTTTCAAAACATTACTGCAGTCTCCAAAGCTTCGAGGTCGGTTCTCAACTTCAAGGTTTATTTTGTTGATCCCAAAATCCTAATCAGCTGCAAGCAGTCCTTTTTCAATCGATTTTTCCTCACACTGGTGATGTAGAATCGAGGGCGCATAAACGTCCAAATTATTTCAGTTCATTTTACATTCTCTGTTTCCAAGTTAGGTTGAGTCAGGAGCTCACTCAACTCTCGGAAACATAGGTGAACTGGTGATACACTCAACATCTGACGGATTTTCAGTCGTTATTTGTTTGTTACTTGTTAGTAATAAGGTTACGAATACAAACCCCATAAGTGGGCCCAAAGGGCAACAGCGTCCAAAAGCAAATGTGTCTAGAGAACGAGCGAATCACGCTGATAAGAGGTTCTCAAAGCAAAGCTTTTTGTACGGCGTCAGTTGTCACGTATTGCGGTCGGTCGTGAAAAGGTGAAGAGGTATAACCAGTCATGCAAACAAATTTTGATATCGACTGCATTCCACAGCGAGTTGGAAGAATCAACTCAAGGAACATCAGATACTGTTCGGCCCAGGCCCTTTTTGTCAGCTTCACTGCCGAAGAGTTGGAGCTTTCGCCGCTTACGACGTAGCTTCTCCAACCTCCATTCCCTTGGAATGTGTAGTATTCGCAGCCGTACACCTGAATACCTCCTAGCCTAGGGACCCAAAAATTATCGGCCCACTCAAGTGGACTAAAATACTAAACGCATCCTTTATAAGTCATTTACTGTCCGGAAGAGGGCGTCAGTGCCCACGTGACAAGTTCCCAGACGGCTCAGTGGCCAGTAACCTAGATCGATGGTTCTTGTCACGGTAAGTGCTCCACTATCTTTCCTGAGGTTTCATTGCCCACTGAGACGTATCCGTCTAAGTTGTAGAACTTTTAACCACTCTTTCAGTCAGAAGCAAAAAGTAACTGCTAGCCGGTTTGCTCACTTCGGAATCCACGAATAATTACCTGTGTACTATAGCTCACAGGTGAACCATCACTGTCGCAAGGTAGAAGTAGATTGTTTGGAGTATTCGTCGGTCCAGCCTTTGAATCCGATACCGTAGGCCCTAGGAGACGAGTGCTTAAGGTTCTTTCAGTTTCCAAAAAGCATGAGAACGGAATGCCATCTTTAATTTTCCGTACTTTGACCAAAGTTAAGAGGAGCTCGGGGAAAAACCGGACCATTTTCTTTCACATTTCACCTAGATGGCTAGGGAAGTTTGGTCAAAGTGCCACCGAACACGCCTTGATGGCCTTTTGTGGCTGGTTTTGTTGATCTCATCTAGTATCGCAATCCCTCTACTCTGAGACAGATCCCACAAACTGTTCCATTGGCTATTTGGGTATAAACTGCCTCGAGATGGGGCACATCCATGCCTTGATAAATTGGTCAGCATCAGAGGCTGGCCGCCGTCCCTAGATGCCTTGCGCGAGACTGTAGACAGACGAAGATAAGTCCGCCAACTTTCTCTGTGTTTTAGCCTCAGAAAACGAGGAGGTGACCAAAGTATCTGATATCCACGAATAAGCTAGTCCATCCTCCTTCCTGTATCCTTCAAAGATGTATTGGTACCATAAGTTTTTCGGCCGCTGTACTTTGCTCTCGGCTAGCCATACTCCGACCAGTAGCTCTCTGCGAGGTATCGTTTCACCTTATTATCTTGAAGAATGGCGGCTAAGTCGCGTTGTTCCGCCGTGTTCTTCAATCATGTGAAAATGCTTGGCAGTATGCCCGATCAACTCTTTTCTACTTGGCAATGTTATGGGATGCTTGAAAGTGGGAGGGTATTACGATTATTCGCCCCCTCTCTTACGCCTCATGGTAGTAGGTTATTTCCCGGGACCCAGTGTTACGCCTTGTGCATGATTAAATTGTGCAAATCATGAGCTGATCAGACAGTGGGTGATTAAGTAGAGAAAAGTAGAAAAAATTTAAAACAGACACACCGGGGAGTATTGCAGAAGGTTCTTGTGGCCGCCGTGTCTAATAAAAAGTGGGAAGCTCGTTAGTCCTAAAAGTCCTGGTCTGATAACGGGTTCCAGCCGAAGCAAACGGAGGTTGCTGGAAAAAGCGTAAATACAAGAGACACTGAAAATCTCAGTTGAAAACAAGGGCAACTAAGGAGGATAAAGAGTAAATTGTTTTTACACAAAACGGGATTGGCCTATTGATGAGGACGATATGAAGACTCGGCACACTGCTAGGAAATAAGGGGATCAAAAACACGGATTTACTGTGGGGCAAGGCCACAGCATAATAAATCAAGGAAGACGGATTAATTATTGTAGGTGTTTAGTGAATCAGGTTCTTGGCGTCTGTTAGTTGCAGATATGTTTGATATGGACCCACAACGGCAGGGAGTAGGCCAAAGGATGGCGAAGGTGACGGCTGAAGAAACGCTCGGGAAGGCAGACTGAACAGTCTCTCGATGTGATAACAAAGCCTAGGCTATCAATTGAGGGACGGAACTGGAGGGCAAAATAAAATAGGATGCCGTAGTAGAGCTAAATCAACTACCACAAATATAAAAGGGAACTAAATATGGAAAAGATCAGGGGGGGCGATTAGGGTAGATTTTAGCGTTTGAAGTTTCTTGAGGATGCCGTGACGTACTGTTTCTCTTGACAGATGGGACACGGTGAGAGAAGATAGAGAGAGGACAGTATGGAGAGCACGGAGGGTAAAGGGTAAGTAAGACGGTGAGTAAAGGAAGGCAGATGAACAAAATATTCGAAGAAAAAAGTTGATTAAATTTATTAGTTCATTTCAGGGCAAAAGTTTCATGTAATACCAGACAAAGGACAGAGGGAGGATCAGGAAACGTGATTTCGCGATTAAACAGTAATCACTAGGAAAATATACGTGGCATTGTCAGGATAATGGACCTGGAGAGCTTCATATATATATATATATATATATATATATATATATATATATATACATATATATATATATATATGGGCCGACGGAATTCTCCGGAGAGAATGGTAGAACTCAGCTTAAAATACTTGGCGGAGAAGCATTTTTGCAAAGAATGTAACTGTAAAAGATGAAATTTTGGAGGGGACCAGTTATGATATGGGGGTCGGCCATGGATGTGATCAGTGATGCTGGAGTGAGACATCAGAAGAGAATAAGGCAAAGGACTTTCCAAGGAGTTGGACAGTAACAAAGTAGGAATGCGGTAATTCGGTCATATGGAAAAATGTTGTTAGCTGCAAAATAGAGACAAAGTGAACGAAGGAGACGCGGGTGGAAAATGAAACAAATACTTCCCGGCTTAGGGTGATAATCGCATCGTGTAGTGTAGGTTACCACGATGAGGAACGACAGGGATCTAGATGAAACGGGCCTGCAAGCAGACAACGGCAAAGCGACGAAAAAGGGAAACGAAGAGGACAGTGTTGCTATGAGTAGCAGAGCGATTGGAGGCAGAATGAAAAGGGTGGAAGCACAGTGTCAGCAGCCAGTCTGAGAGGACACGCGGAATGATGACAGTGAGGGCCCGCAATTCGCAACCAGCCTCAACAAATAGGGCCGACCATGCACAGTGCACCAAATCTGAAAAGCACCTAACGAGGCAAGCAGCAGATGCGATCCGCCAGCCTAATTGTGCAGGTACATCGTCGCGGGCGACCTGAACACCTGATGTGCTCCGGCCAGAGCGGCATATCTGGCAGCAACCAGCACCACTGGGATTAGAACAAGTGAATTGTGGTGGGTTTACACGGGAAGCACAATGGAGCAGACGAAACTGTGATGTCCCCAGATCAAGTGGGCAGATAGGGAATGGCCCTGGAAGGCAGGGCCAGTGGAGCTAACTATTGGAAGACGGGCGTAAACCAAATTAACAATCAGGTTGGAGCACCAGGCTAGAAGCCGATGTGGAACCCAGGTCAAAAGGTTGTCGTGGGAGGCTTCAGACACACAGATGGCAAAGCGGAAAGCGAAAACCAAAAGAGAAGAGCAGCCTTAGAGGTTTCCAGCCGAGAAACATACGCTAGAAGTAATGGTGGAGCAAGGAATCGTTTATCCTGTGGATCCCCAGAGCATTTTGGGAGAGATTGTAGCCCTTGGGCTTGGAAGATAGTAGAAACCATGAAACGGGTGAACTTCAGAGACTTCCTTCAACTAAAAACAGAGCCACGGAGGGCGAGAGAGGAATAAGGGCTTATTTGGGATTTAGTAGTAAACGGAGTCATAATGTGAGTGAGATAATAATAATAATAATAATAATAATAATAATAATGGTTTATTTCGGAAGCGCCCGAAGCATGCCATGTGCATGATCATGTAGATACAGGTGATGGAATGGACAGATATAATTCATGGAAATATGGAGAATCTCATGAAAATATTGGATAAAAAGGCTCAGAAGAGGGAATAAGGTAGGATGAAAATAGTATAAACGTATGCACACCATAGAGATTTCGTGGAGTTTAAATGAGCTCAAGAGCGGATTTGAATGGACGCCCGGTGAGTTTGAAATTCAAGGTCAGGTGGACTGAATGGCTGGTCCCGGGCAATTACATATGGAGGCAGACTGGTAAACATGAGAAAGGCTGGAAATCGGTATAAAGAACTGCAGTAGCGAGGAACGATGGAGAAAACGGTGAGGTGCACTGCAGTGGATTAGATGACAATGAAGCATTGGTACTTTGCAGTGAATTGTCGGCGGACAGGACACAAAACTCATCGTAAAACAGGCAGCGAGCAATGCAAGACGTAGAGGGATGATCAGATGACAAAAACGATTTAGAAGGATTGGATACGGTGGATGTGAGGCACAGATGTATATTTGCTGGATGCCTATGATGACGGTCGTTGGGATGATAGCAAGAGAAATCGCAGGTGAGGAACTGCAAGATGCAGAGCGCGTGCACATAGATATATATGCGTACGTTTACATATATATATGTAGATTTATTATATATATAGGTTTAAGAGAAGCGGGAGCAATAACAATGGGGTACTAGAAAGAAATTATCAGTCAACAAGAGGAGTAGGTAATGCTAGATCAATTGGTTGTAGGATTAACTTTGGAATGTCGTGGTGGATTAACTTCATGACAAGTGCACGTGGCAGCCCAACGGAGAGAAAAATAGAATGGGAAAGCACAGAAGTGATGAAGACTGTTAGAAGCAGTTCATGGAAGAGTGAAGATGAAAGACAGGATCAAGGTAAACAGGTAAGAATGGTTCTAATTATTTGAATAATGCAGGTGCGAGATGTAGTGACGGACCAGAGGAATCGGGTAGTGACAGGTCAAACAATTTGAAACTGTAAAAGAACGTCACGACGTAACGTTGTCATTACAGTGGTGGAACATGGAAAAGCGCACCACACTGGAAGGTACAGAGAAATGCCTGTAGCGAGCAATAAACGGATCAAGGAATGAAAGCAATGCCCGAGGAGACACAGGTAAGAAATCACCAATCAGATCATTTTACTGCAGATGAAACACGAAGGAGGCGGACAAGGAAGCGGGAAGCCCCGAGATAAGTGGACACGGCACTCCTTTCCTCTTTGCCGACGATATAAAAATAGTGTACTCTTTCCCCCCTAGTGACCTATCCGTGACTCTATGCAACATATCGCATGACTTACTCGTTTTCCAAACTTGGTGCGTCTCGTGGTTTATGAAATTCTCTGCGGAGAAAAGCTTCCTCCTACCATACAGGTGCACGGTACCACCCGGCCAAATTTGTCTGGACGGCCTGCCCATCCCCACACACTCCGTGGTTACCGATCTTGGCGTACGCTACTCTTGTTCCTTCAAATTCTCCGAACAGGCATCATTCCAAATCGCTAAGGCTAAGAGAACCCTAGGCCTGATCAATCGGTGTTTCCTAATACCGGCCAGTCGCCTCTCCATGTATCTCTCACACGTGAGACCACTCCTAGAATATTGTCCCATTACCTCCAGCCTCTGGCCACGTTCCTCCATTGTATCTCTTGAGAACGTTCAGCGTACCTTCACCAAAAGGCTGTTGGGCGTATCCCTAGCCCTAACATACCGCCAGCGTGTGAGCTCCTACAAATTGAGCCTCTATGGATTCGTCGCATGAGGCTCAACCTGATTTTCCTCTTTAAGCTAATCCATATCCTGGCCTACACCTCTTATCCCATCTCATTCGCTGCGCCCTGCTCCTACCCCATCCGGCACCTTGCCTTCTCTCTCACTGTCCCTCATTCTAATCTCTGTCTGAAGTCCCGATTCTTTCTGTCAGCCTATTCCAAAATCTGGAATAAGCTGCTCCTTAGCTTACGCAGTGCCTCCTCAATGTTCGCTTTTAGGCGCGCACTTTTGTCATACTTAACAGTCCCCAATGCTATATTGCTCACCAATGGGCTCGTCTCCGCCAACCTGGCCTTTGAAAGAGGTCTCACACTGTAACTCTACTACCTCTGCGTCACAAGCCACTAGGTACACCCCGCGAACTAAGGCCATTGCCTTCACTGTTCCACAGCGAACCTACCGCCTGTCATCATAAGGTAACCTAATTGCTCACCTACGTTCATCTCTTTTTTTTCTCCTCAGTATCCGTTGATTCTCAGCTGGGGCACACCCAGACTGCGCTTCTCTATCCCTTTTCCCTCTCCAGTGATCCCCGCTGACGGCCAACCACTTCGGGCACTGTACTTACCACCTCCCTGGCAGGTGCACCTGGATAATATTGCTACACGGTCGTCTACCACTTGCTGTTTCCGTTAGCTCTCCTGTCCATGGTCTCACGGCTTGGTCAATTGTTCCTGGTTCACGCACCCCCATCGTGGTCGTTTTGTTCCCTGTACAATTATCCATGATCACTCGTGCCACTCCCAACAGTGCGGGGCACGGTCAGATCCACCGCTATGGCCGGCGCACATCGGGCGTGCAGGCCGTCTGCAACGATGTGCGAGCGCAAATAGACTGGTGGATCACACCTCCTGCGTTCACTTCACGAAGTGTTTTTCAGGTTGGGTGCCCAGCGCACGGCCAGTCCCACCCACTAGCACCGGTTGCGGATGGCACGCCCTAACTTTTCTTGAACTACCGAATCCAATGCTGTCGGTTGAAAATTGCATGCTCCTCATCCTTTTTCCGCCACAGCTTGTTCACCTATAGCTCTTATCATCTGTTTCCACTTCCCATTTTTGTCGCCCTACCACAGTATGCACACCTTCCCGTTTTGTCCTCCCTCCTATTGCCTTTCTGTACATCAACTTTCACTGCTTTGAGTCACTTTCGTTCTAACCACTCTTCTCTGTCGACGCTCGTCAATAACTCTTTTCCCACCTGCCGTCATTGCTGGCTTCTATCATCTATGCGCTAGGATTTGGGTCTCAGTGGGGATAGAGCGTCAGTAGAAGGGGGAGGGCAGGCAGTGTTGGGTGGGGGACGGAAAGTAGGAGAAGCGTTGGCATTAGGCGCAGCCGATCGCTGTGGGTGATCAACACGGTGGGTGTGCAGCACACCGCTGATGTGGGCCGGAGGGGTGTCACACGGTGCAGAGGGAGGGGGCACCATATGGCAAAGTGAGAGATTAAGAATATCTGTCGAAGCGGGGTGGACAGAGGGAGTGCGTGGTGTAAGGTGCTAAGTGGCATGGCCTCGAGTGGGGAGCGATCAGTGATATGAGCCTGTTAAAGTTTATGGATATGGTCCATAGGGCGACTAGCAATATGGCCACGGGTGCGGGGGGCACCGGTCAGGAAAAAAACGAGATCTCGGCTGCAGGTAACCTACCTGTTGGGCAGAGTCAGTATAAGGCCGGTAGGTCGGTATGGGGGTGAAGGCATGTGGGAGAGTAACTGGGACGTAGTGTGAGGTGGGGGGCGGGAAGGGAGTGGCAAAATTTGGAAAGGTTTGGAGGCTCATGAGGGGCAGGGGAGCCGGTTAGTGGGGGGGTGGGGCGAGGAGGCGGGATACAGGTACAAACCTAGAGTATCTGCTAGGGTATGTACGTGGTACTTCAGGGTTAGATGAGGGTTGGTGGAGGTGAGCAGGGGGGAAGAGCGGAGGCATGCTGGGGCTATAGTATGGAAGGTTGGTGTCTGGGGGCAGGGAGGGATATACGGTAGCAACGGAGATGGAGGGTTGGTGTAACCCATGCGATCAGAGAGAGGGAAAGACAGTGAAAGGGGGTGCGAGGCAGTGGAAGGGTGAGTGGCACTGGCAAGGCCCAGAAGGTCACCCCTACTCAAAGGGACGATGGCGTTAGACGGATCCGGATGGTGGCCCAGTTGGTTATCACCTGGAGGATCCGAGAGTACGATATAGGCAGAAGCCGATTGAGAGTGGGGGGTAATAGGCGAGGTGATTAGTTGGGCAAGTGCGGACCTGGTAGGGGTACCAGGTAGGCTTATGGGGGGATTAGAGCGGCACTTATGAGGATAGAAACGAAGTGTCGCGGCTGAGCTGGCAGCTGGTGGGTAGTTTGTAGGGTCTTTAGAGCGAGAGCGGCGAGTTACAACACTTGTCAACGGATTGGAAGTAGTACGGCGGGGGCTGTTGGTTGTACCAGGGTCTTGTTTTGGCTCAGAGACTATGACGGGGGAGCGCGGCTTTAACACTGAAGTGGAGTGCCGCTTGGGGCCTGTGGTCGGGGAGCGAGAGCTACTGCTAGTAGAGGCTACTGGGGGAGATGGTAGAAAAGGGCGTTTGAGTGGAAGCGGAACCGGGGGTGGGGAGTTAGACATATCCAAGTCGACAGTTTGCAGGCAGGCAGGGTGAGGCGCTGGGCTCGCCTCTGACTTCTTGACAGAGGGGCATTGGATAACCTTCATGTCGGTTACAGTGGGGTCAGTCTGCATGGGCAAGGCGGAGTTATTTCTCAGCGAACGAAGTATTTCCCGTTGGAAAGGGGTTTTATCAGAGAATATCTTGATGTCCTTATACGGCGAAAGGGCAGCAATTGTCGACTTGTTGCTAATGAACTCTGTACCTGTTAGATCGTCCGTGAATTGGAATAGCAGGGGGCAACTATGTCGCTGGGACTTTTTACGTAGCCTCCTGCAATGGCATCTATAGGTCGCTAAGCCTAAAATTGGGGTGGGAAGATCAGAGTGCGAAACTTCTTTCTGACGCTAAATTAACGGTGATGAACTCGTCAGCTAACAACAAAGAACTGGAGGTCTTTCCGTGTATCAGAAAGACAAGAATGAGAGCTCGCTAGGCAGATATATCACGTATATATAGGATCTGCTGGTTCCGGTTTTCGGGGTTTGCAGAAACGTAGAAACAGGAACTTGATCCAAGATTGGATAGTGGCGCTGGGACGAGAACGGTAAGGTGCTACAGGGGAGATGAGCAGGGGCGTTGAAAAAATACGGCTGGAGGTACAGGCTTCTCGATAAGTTGTTTTTGAAGGAGGACTAGATTAAGCATTACGCAGTAATTCCATAGGGACTCGGCGAAGAGGAATTCCCAGCCTGGGCGGTGAGTTAAGGATGTAAATGGACCCAGAATTATTTTGGTGAAACCATGACGGAAGGTTTTAACAGCCATAAAATAGGAGCATAGCCAATGGATGGAGATGGGCGGGTCATATCCCAGCTGCGGTCTTGCACAAGATAAATGCATAGACGACCGCCGAGGATCAAGAGGCACTGGTGGGTTAGGCCGAGAGTTTAGTAGCTTCGGCCTTTTGGAGCGATGACTGTTCAGGGAAGTTAAAAGAGAAGTTATTCATCCTGAGTTTTTCAAAAGAAGATTATGGGGAGGGAATGGCCGTCCAAGACAATTAGACCGGGATGAAGGGCGAACTTGAAGCGTAGGAGGAAATTTCCTCCTACAGAAAACTATGTGGACCACGAAAAGCATGAGCCTTTTTGAGAAGAGACACCAGGAATGTCATTTGATAGGTCTGTAGATAGGTTGGTGAGGTGGGAGGAAGTTGCCATTTTAATTTAATTAGCAAAGAGGTGTGAGGAGCAGTGGCTGATGATGGAGATGTCGGTGATAGAAGTAAATGAATGCAGTGAGCCTTAGACACTACCTAGGGTAACTCCAATAGTGATGGGCATAGACGAAGGCAAGTGGCCATCAACCATCACAAATAAATCTAACGAGATAGGTGTGGCGATATAATTGTCCGAAGAGGGTCCGCGAGACAAAAAGATCGAATCTTCTATATAATGCATATGTTGAATTGCAGGGTAGAAAAACTAAGACGAGTCCAGATACTCGACAATTAGAGAGTCTTTAGCATGAACTGCGGATGATGAAACGCCAATGAAGTCTGGTCATATTCAAAACAATAATATCGTTCTTCGGCGAATCCCAAAGCACCCTAGGTACATGAATAAATGATACAAATCAAAATATGATCGGATATTTAGTGACATTGCAAACAAATATATGACAGACTCAAGACAACTGTTTGAGAAATGAGTAATAAATGAATGAAAAGCATATGCACAATAAAGGGAAAAGAAGGGAGTTTACTTGGCCGTATGATGGACTCAAGTATGATGCCCGGGAACTTTGGAGCTCGTGGTCAAATGGTGGGGTTTGGCGGGACCAACTGAATGTAGCTGATAACTGGAAATTAAGCACGATGGAGATTGAATAAAGTAGAAACAAAGGGGTAAGAACGTACGAAGAAAAGCAAATTGTCATGCCCGGGTAAAGACAGGGAGAAATCAAGACAATGTGAACCAGCGGTAGGCTGCGATGGAAGTGGCCAGAGAGCAGAACGATGAAAATATACAACGAGAATGGCGATGGTAAATGATACAGGGGACTGGAGTATACCAATGATCACAGAAGAAAAGAATGGGGGGATTGGAGGGTGTAAAAAACAGGAAGAGCATGATATATCCCTCTTTTTATGACAGTAGGAAGCTACAGAGAGGGAACAAGGATAAAGCTACCTGGGAGGGACAAAAACAATGACGGCTATGGTTGGCAGAACATGAGGAAGGGATACGAAAAAAATATCAAAAGAAGATAGGTAACAGTGCACAGATTGAATCCTCCAGATGTGAGTGCATCGTGGGGAGACGGCGAAGAGAAAAAAATGCCTGCATACGGAGGTTCATTGTGAGGGAAGCAGCAGGACGACGGCGAAGAAAACGGCTGTTGAATGCAGACGGACCATAGTCTCAAGGTAATTAACTGAGTGTGAACTATCAACGGAGATATAAAGCTGGGATTCAAGGATACGGCCACAGCAGTGGCGAACCATGTGAGAAGGATCTGAGTACACAGAAGATCCGAAATTGCAAGTAGGGATAGAGAGTACGACAAGAATTAGACCAGAAGATCATGATGTATTATCCTCGTTTTGGCGGGTGGAACATAGAGACGGAAAAATCAGCAGAACAATGCCACAAGGAGGACAAACATGAAGGTTTTTGAGGGGACTAATATATTGGATGGGGGATGAAAAATGTTCCAGAGAAGGAGTAAAGACTGATAAGATTTGTCTGCCCAAATCATTGTTCTGATTTTATTACAGAAGAATCATGTGATAATGGCTGAAAGATAAGAGGGGGGGGGATATCTATACAAGTAAATCCGTAAAAGAAAAGAAGTATACTCATGACAACTTTGGAACTATAGAGAAAGGCCTTATGCCGGTCGACTAGTGGACAGGTTGATGGGCGAAAATACTGCGATCAAAACACCTGCTGATGATAATCTCAAAAAAGCTGGCTGAGGTGAGCAAAGGATGTGGCTAAGATGCATATCGATAGTAAAAGCGACAGTAAAAGACGGAAGGAAGCAAAATGTGTGCTATGTCTGGAAAAGGTGCATGATACGCATGTGGTGCGCGGGTGTTGGTGTGGGGCATCTGAAGTGAAAATAGGGAATGATTTGCAGGATGGATAGGCAGGGGGGAAGTAACGGTACGGTTATCATTCTCCATAAGCAAAGAGAGTAGTGGCAGGTCAGAAATAAGGAGTGATTAGGAAATATTAGGGTAGAAAACAGAAGTGAATAGCTGCGGTCATGGGCAAAGCAAGTTAACACGGCGGTAGAGTCCTCTTATGGCGAAGGCTGACATAATCAGAAATGACATATTTGCCGACATAACTGGCGAGTGTGCATGCGGACGTGCAATGAAAAAAGGAAGCACACGAACGAAATGGTTGGACTTACGTACAGAAGCCGCATGGTGACAGCGGAAAAAGTTCAGACAGTTGATAAAATCTTTGAGTTGATCTGCAAGGCAGAACGGGGAGAATGAAAGCACGCCACCTGCAAGCGGCTTGAGCGCGTGCCGTGGAGCGGTGCTAACTATGGGGCTGAAAGTATGCTGGGCACCCAGGCAGAAAAACGCTCCAATAAGTGGACACAAGTGTGCCCTCACAGCTTCTCATGCAGCCTGCACGCCCGATATGCGGCGGCCAAAGCGGTGGATCTGACTGAGCCCCGCTCCGTCGGCATTGATACGAACGGTCGTTGATGGCTATATGTGGGTGCACAGTATCAACGGCAAGGGTGTGCGATCCAAGATCAGTGGACCGGGTTGAGAGAGACCCCGGAGTGCACAGCCAATGGGGCAGCAGTTGGTAGACGGCAACACAGCAGCATTGTCCGGGTGCATCTATCGTAAAAGTGACCACCACTGTGACGAAGTGGTTTATCAGTATTAAGGGTGAACAGCGCATGGTCCTAGAACCGGAAAGAGAAAACAAGTAGAGCAACGCAGTCTGAGCATGCTCTAGATGTCGAATAATGGATAACATTTGTAAATGAAAATTACGAAGCGACGAAGCTTGGACGTATTTGGGACTACAAGATGAGGGGAAGCAGAGCTTATGGGGCAAGTGGACAAGAAGTGGTTTTCAGTTCCAGTTTCGCAATACGGGTAAGGGCCGCAGTCAATCAAGAGTCGGTGCCTTTCTCAGAGAGACGAGGGTAATTGTCGTTGATTTTATCTGCAATTATTGGGTGCAGGGTCGCTACGGGATTTGGCGAGATTTAGATTTGAAGGCCTTTCTCGTGGGTCATATCTTCAGATGGGCACATATCAGGAAAATGAAGAACAATAGTGACATTGAGATATGGAGTGCGTACCGATAGGAATTGGGACTTGGTCTCAGACTTCCGAATGTGTTCTACTGCGTGGGCCCTTATGGTATTTTGGTCAGCTGCGACGGGCTTTGGTTTGGGCCATCTTCCACGGTAATCCTCAGTCCACTTTCATACCGTAAGCCTGGCACGTCTAACCGTCTTTTGTTGGTCCGGCCGGAAGTTCCTTCCATATTCAATACACACGGATTTTATACTAGGTCCTTTCAGCGACCCATGATATAACGGAGCTCTCACAACTTTATCGACTCAAATTAACCATGCGGGCTCTAGTATTTATCATCCGAACAAGTATCATCCTTTATCGCACTGATTCGGCTGCTCTCCATGATGACGCCCTTATTATCATGTTTGTAAGCGGCTATATCTTCCCCAACATCTACCCCTAAACTCAGAACTGATCCATGTTTACTGCGTAACCTTGCATCGTTTTGCTCATTTAGAATTCTTTTAACTTTTGCCACACTACTGCTGAATTTTGCGGCTTACCAATTGCAGCCATGTCAACATTTTATTTTCCCATGAACTTCATATAATACGATCATACTTCCAGACCCGCTTCTGAGCCAAAACAGAAAAATGTTTGCATCATATATTATATCATATATTACCAATGATTGGAGGACGATGGGCCTTATCTGGGATATGGTCTCAGAAGGATGTACTACCCAGTTCTAGTTGCTTTGAGCCCACTTGGGGGGAGAGGCGTACTAACCAGCTGCTATTTCTAGTTCTACTCATTTAGTCTAGTGGCCTCACCGTGTCTGCAAGCAAGGCTATTGACGCAGGGGTTACGTGGATCGGAGGCGTGTTCAGATGGCCCAATTACACTAGCGAGCACTGCCTTGTGCAACTACTCGGTATAATCTGTAAACGATATAAGTACAATGAATATGCGGGGATCCATACGAAATGGGAGCCCAAAAACCACAGGGCCCACGGAACCGCAAGTATTTTATGGTGCTCCATATACGGAACAAGGTGCTTCGGCCTACTCGAATAGAGTTCATGTGAACAAATGGTCACAGTACGTGATAATGCTTGGCAAATCGCGAGTAGCTACCATCAAAACGGTGACTATGCCGAGGCTGAAGATGGTGGCAGCCGTTTTTGGTGTACCGTCAGGCGCTGATCGCCATTCCCATCTTTACTAGTGTACTTGAAGATTGCCTAACCAAGGAGTAATAAAATAGGGAGTTTCCATTCCTCGTTAACGTTGCTCCGGTAGTCAAAGTGACTTCGGGTTTAGGTACTTCAGATCTCAGTAGACTCAGGCTCCCCTCTTCCAGGCAGGCTCCCGGAGCATGGGAGTTGGTAAGAATTATATCCGTAATCCTAATGCTTACCTACCCTTGGAGGTGTAAGATGACTTAAAGCAGTTTTTCTGCATAGCGCTAGCCCAAGACTCCGGGTGGAAGATGGCCCCTGGAGCATAACCATAACTTTCTGTAAGTCACTCCTAACATCGTTTCTACCCTGATTATTTGGAACAATTCATGGGCCGCCAACTGACAGTCTTCCACAGCATCCAACAGCCAATCTCCTTGATTTCTGTTCGAGGCTAGTGGCTATCTGGCCCGAAGTTTAGCTTCCCGCGTAGACAGCTTTGTCGCATCTACACCAAAAGTGAGTATTCCTCCGTTCAGTGCAGCCCAGAAGTGTTAGTAAGCTAATTTTCTTACTTCCAGCACCAGAAGGCCATCATTGTTAAACAGCAGTTGCAAGCCGTTTGGAATGGGTGTTATCTCGTTCTTTCCATCTGATATGATTAGTACTAATTTTCGGTTGTTCATGATCCATTCAGCTTCCACAGGACAGGACAAAGAACTTCACTAACGGTCTACCCTATGGTGAGGGCTGATAATAACTTGCGTGCTGGCCTGGACGCGAATTCGCACAGCCCACCTTAATTACTGAACCCGGAGAGTTGAAGTGTCATTGGATGGCCCTTGACATTCAGCAGTCATCGATCTCGGCTGGACCCCAACGAGTTGCACATTTTCCCAATTCAGAGACGAAACCGAAGAAGTTATCTCCACTATCATTATACATTTATTTTATTGCTCATCGTCGCCCTATAAAAGGCCTCAAAGCCATGACAATGGAATCCGTATTTAAAATTGAGGAAATTTAGGGCGTGCTGCACGATTAGGGCGACAGATAAGCTGGGAGCAATATTTAGCCTCTGGCCATTCACGAGGAGCCGAGAGGGTACCGACCCAACCAATGCACAAGGCACCAAAACAATGCCGCCCTTTTATCCTGCTTCACAATTGTGGCCACGTCATCACTCGTTGATCGGGAACGCAGATCATCCTTTGGCTCACCGCAATAACTCCCACCACACTACTCATCGTTCTGAACCACTTCACCATATAAAGCCTTTCCCAGAAAGCAGACAGAAAAAGCTAGGTCCCACTGTGCCTCTCTGTGATACGATGGAGGCCTTTCTCCAGTTCCGTTACGTGAACCCGGTTCATCCTAGCAAACGAATAGTCAACCTTCGTAGGACAGCTGGTATATATCAGACTTCCTTTCACGGAGAACGAATCGCCTATTACTATGGCTCATAGCTTCCTCAGCGACAACTGTGGATGCTCATTAACCACATGCTTTAGGTCACCTGGCACGACTTTCTGCACTAATTTCGACACTCACCACTACCCTTCTTTCATCGGTTATTCTGTGAATTTTCCTAATTTGACTACGCCCTCCGTCCTTCAGTAGCGCGTGAGCCTCGTGTATTCCACAATCCTAACTGCCCAGACGACGGTCATCAAAAGTTTGGCCAGTTAAAGTAGCGGCACAAAAGGAGTCTCCTTGTCCGAGGAAAAATCCCGAGTAACAGTAGATACAAACTTCCTCAACTCTTCCCCCTCCGGGTACTCCGATTTGAGGAGAGTAGGTAAAGTGACGTAGCCGCACAGAAAGCAGAATCCCGCCAACTAGGTTTAGCAGTCCTTTCCTGCAGACTTGCGTCTCGATATCGAAAGGGCGACAGTACTCGTGGTCATTGTGATGAAGTGGCACGCGGGTGTATAAATTCATATTTGCTAGCTACAAATACGATGAAGAAGTAGTATTCGTTTTCTTTGTACTACCTGATTTCCAGTAAATCTGCCCGATACCGCGTGTTGTCAAGCCAACATGGTTAAATCCTCTCCAGCCACTCTCCCGCTCTGATGGCTGGCGCCAGGGCTTGAAGTTCTATTTCCGGCCTTGACACTGGCTTTATAGGCGTCACCAGAGGTCCGGCCTGGAAAAGCCACACTGCTGGAGGGCTTGTCTACCGGAGCCATCCAAGCCCTGGTGGCCACCCTGTAACCGGTGTCGGATACTTCATAGATCATGCATAGGTCCCATGGCTCAGCCTTACTGCTTTCCTTACCCTAGATACATCCGACAGTCTTGGCAGTTCTTGGTCGCCACGGAAATCCAACCCGTTCGAGCCATTTGTCACTTTGCACCGTATTCTAAGAACGATCTTAGCCTACAATGGCTGTAAACAACCCTTGCACCAAAAGGCTCGCAAGTAGACTCAAAGATGCAACCAGAGCCGGAGGATCAAACCAACAGCTCAAATTTAGTAGAGTGCCCTCCAGAGCAGTGGGCTTATCAAAGAGCTGAAACTAGGGGGTTAAGAAACCGGCTGCCGTATTCCATAGGTCCAAGTAGCTCGGTAATGTAAGGTACCCAATGGTGGAAGCTGCCCAGGATCGCTCCAATCGTCCTGTCTAGGGACCAAGGTCCATCATTCTGGCCGGCTAGAAGTTGTCTTCATGAGGTTGATGCCGGCTTCTCAATCAACCTAGTAAGTTTCCCCGAAAGTTTACTGGTCTCGGCGCAAGTTGCGGATGACAATAGAGAATTATCCACGTAGCCTTCCTTGAAATCAGGGGTGACCTTCTTAAATGTGAAATTGGTGCAAAACGGCTAAGATATCTTACCGAATGTGTAACTCTCATTTTTATTCGTTCGGCTCGGTCTCATTGTGGCCACCACGGGAAGCGTAAAACTCATCTATCACTTGTGGCGCCACCACTTGCGCGAAAGCCAAATCTATGTTAGCCAATGCCACAATTTATTCTTTCCGAATCTTAGCAGTGTCCCTTACCTCGGACCCGTGTTTCCAGGCCAGGATTTAGCACGGTATTCTAGGAATATTATCGGAGTTCATCCCCGCACTCTACAACTATGAGAATATTTTCCGGCTTTCCTAGAAGGTGATCTTTGCGGTGCGACAGGTGAGACCGCGGGAGGCATTCGCGCATCATTTGATGCACCGGGACTGCTGCCGCATATCGGGCACCAACACTTCCGTCTATCGGCCATGTGTACCTGAAATGCGGCCTTTCGTCAGGGAACAATCCAAATTTAAATGATCTGTTCCCGCCAGAACACAGTCGTAGCTGCTGAGTCCTATGGCTACGCCTTCTCTCGGAGGTGGAGGAGCCGCAAACAGCTGTTGCAAAATGGAGTTCGTGACTCCACCGCTGCGAAGGCTTTCACAACTTCCGTATGTAACCTCTAATCCAACGACTGTACTTTCGCAAAATCAGCATAATGTATCCATACCGGTTGTTCAGTTAAATCTAAATCGATTGTGAATGCCATTTAACGGACCTGGCCTGAAAAGCCACGTAACTTGATGGATCAAATATCATCCACTCTAACAATGTGTGCACAGCACAAAGGTGCTTCAAACCACTAAGCCTCTGTTTGTGCCCCCAGTGGGCTTCCGAACTGAAGCATCCGATCAACACTTACATTTTTCAATCAACTACCTCAGCTAGGAAGTAAAATGGGTGGAACACTACTTTTATTACGTCGATTACGTTCCCATCCGTGCTAACATTGGGTGTTCTCTAACTACTATATCACGCATCAAGCCCACCAAATCACCTTCGCCAGTTAACGGCAGCTTGAAAGCATCGCTAACTGAACACGCCCTGGCGGTTCTGCCAGATGTCTTCATCGTCAGTTGGCTGCATCCTCCACACAGGTCCAGCTGCAGCAAAACTCCCAACATGACCGGGGTTGTTTCAGACCTATTGTCTAAAAGTGTACACCGCAAAGCTTCTCGATCCTCAGTCGTGGATCCTTGCTGTCCGCCTTGTCCATTATTTGCCGAGCAAAATCTCTATAGAGCAAGGGCTGCGAACTTGTTACGAGAATCTGCTTGAAAAAGAAGCAGATGGTATCAAGAAGCAAGGCCTTGGTGAGGCGCAAGCCTGGCCGGTCGAGTATGACCTCTTCGTGGAAGATAGCGAAAGCTGTCGATTCGGCGGTTGGGGAGAACTATAGGCCAGTTTCCACTTGGGTCCACAGGGCAACTAAAAGTTGATGGCCCAAACGGTGGAGGTTACGAGCTTATGTTTTTCAACAGAAAAGAATTGCAAATAAGCAACCGGTGGAAAAATATCGCGAATAACTCCTCACGAGCACTTCATCGACTGGGGCCTGTGGTGGGCTGCTGTCACTGTACAAAGCCAGCTTGAAACCACGAATGAACTACAGAGTCCATTCTTGGAAGCCTCCTCTGAAGATGGCTATCACAACTGTCGGGCTGTACGGTGGCGGTTTTAATTAAAGAATTTGGAGAATCCTCTAAAATCACTGCAATACTTCGAGCCCACTATTACGTGAATTTAATTGTTTAGTGTCTCACCCATGTATGGGTCCACCGACGATTGTTTGATTGCCTGAACTCGCTGCTACCCTTCTTTTAGGTTACTCATCTCGGTCTCACCTCACTCCGGTGATAGTCCTACCACCCCATGACTTTGGCTCTCTATTCTGAATCCATGTGATCTCACGTATGTGATATGTGGGATCTTAAGCTTGTTTGTTTCATGATCCTGTGTCCTGGAGACAACAAATCAATCTTGTTTTGCACGTGAGGTTCGCAGTAGCCTACACGTTGCCATAACGTGGCTCACTGCGATTCACTTGGGGGTTTGGAGGCTGTTGGGGCCCAAGGTATAAGCAGCGGTTATAACAGGCAAACATATTCTCGTCGAAAAGAAGGAGGGAGCTTAAACTTGTCGGAAGGATTATAAGGCCATGGAAACTGAAGATTCAATGTGAAAGTTTCTGGGGTTTGACAGACTTCTGGAACTCAGGCTCTAACCCAAAGAAGATCACACAGAGCCGTATATTGGAAGGCAGCCGTTTGTTGTGAGCGTCATAAATGATCAGAATGAACTAATGGAGGAGGCTTTTGAAGTGTAGCTCGTAGATGCCTCTAAACCTTGGTCATATAAGGCCGAAAAAGAGTTCTTTTGCTTAGGATAGCTATTAAAAACCTCTCTCTGTCACTGGCCTAATACCTCTGTAAGGTCCAGCCACTTGAACGTTCGAGCGACGAGTAGCGACCAATTTCGACACAATTCAAAACAAAGTCGATTTCAAATAGCTGCGGTAATACATACAACAAATTTAATAATTTTACAATAAAAAAACTTTAATGGTTTTCCTTCCGGGCTTAGGCGCTCTAAACTGAACAAAAAACCAACAACTGCATCTGAATTACTGCATAGGGTTAGACACAGAAGATGAGGTTATCAAACACAGCCACAATGAAGTTCAAGCTCATTGACTCAGGCTCGAGGCGACGGTGGGAGTCCGGCTTGAGGCAAAAATTTGGAGCAACAAAACAATCGATTGGAAGTCCGGCAAAGATAGTTTATGCAATTGATAAATGTCGCTTGTAACATGGATGCTATTGCATGGAACGGTGTATCCCGAACTCCTTTACAACCCCCCTTCCTTTTATTTCTAATCTTTTCCCATGAGCCTGTTAGTGCAGTGCAGTTGAGTACCACTAAATTGGATGAACAATATTGACAGGAGCGACATGAACCTTATTGTATTGCTTTTTCCTTGGCCGCCCACGGAATGGAAGTCCAGTTTTATAAAGCCAAAGCACATGGAGATCAGAGGATCCTATAGAAGAAAGAAACCGGATAGCGTGAGAGACTGAATTCAGGCCCCGGAGGAGGAACTGAACTGAACTGAATCTGGGGGTCATGACTGCTACCATAGAGATGGACCAGGGGCTATGGGATGCCTCATTTCGTCAGCGGATTTAATTCATCAATGAGCGTAAACACGAACGCAAAATGCCTGCCGTCACCTTGAGCTTTGAATCAGAGAAGCCCTAATGACTGTACAACAGCAGACACCAGCGTATCAAAGAAGATGAGACTGTGCAATAAACCCAGGCATTTATCATTTTGAACAAATGAATAGGGCTCTCCAAAGCCGCTCAGGAAGAAGCCCCCAGTAATTGCCTTTAGCGAGCGATGGCTCACGCAATGCCAACTGAAATGAATAATAGGGTGTGTTTTCGCGGTCCACAAGGAAAAATGGGCAAAGACTGGATAGAAGGAGGGGCAGCCATCCTTTTTAGGTCAGGTGCCATTAATCAACAGTCTCTGACTAAGGTCCGCGCCCAAGGTTTCCGGCCACGCAAAATCACGATCAACCTAACACGTCGAACAGTGAATCTTGTCCACATCTGTGGTACCCCTGGTGTATGGACCAAAACGTAAGAGTCCCGGTCAAAGCGAAGTATGTCCAAAGATTCACTACTCTATTCACTGGTTAATTACCCTCACACATTCTGGATAAAGCTACGGGACCTCGAAGCGACGCGTAGCCCAGGTCAATGCGGAACCCAGGTCTAAACAAGATGGCTTCGCAAATTCCACGGCACTATTTGCGAGTCGAAATGTAACTACATAACGATCATACCTTTGACAGTGAGCCTTAGCCACTATCCAGCACAAATTTGTGCAAACGGAACGGTTGACCGAAAAGCGCAAATAGGGTGCACCTTTTCTGCAGTCCACACAAATAGAATAAATTCTCCACTCCTATTCACGCCCAATAACCAGCCTCCTGAGCTGACAGCCAAAAATCAACTTAAACAGGCTAGACGTCCACTGTCTGACAACTCGACAGAAAAAGAAAAACCAATCAGAAATAAAACGAAATGCCCTGAGTCACTATGACCCATTACCGTACTGGATATCCACAGAGTCGTCTCATCAAGAGACCACAAGCAAAAAAGGAAAGGGTTATTGCCTCTCTCGTAGAAATGATTGCGAGGACGAAGCAATATCAGCTAGAGTAAGGTTGGATAGAGTGGTCCAAAATCCGTAAGGAACATTATCAGGGTAGCTGATAACGAAATGATGTTACATCGAGTACAATCTGCGATAGTTATATCCGCCCACTACACCGCAAAAGGGGGCACTTTAAACTCCCTTACTGCATGGCTGCCCGCCGCTTAATGTCTGGGCTTCTGAAGCGTGAAATACGGGGTCGCAGGAGAAAGGTTACTTGGAGTGATTGCACGTGGTTGCTTTACACCCACTTCTTGGAGGAGATGCCAAATATAGATATGGATACTTGCAACCCATACTATGCCTTGCTGTAACGAATTTTAGGATTGATATATGAGGGCCGCAAAGCCGTGCTCTATCTTGTGATGGCTACCACGTTTGTCCAAATCACTCCTTACAAGCAGCAACCCAAGCTAGTCCTGAGAATGGTTGGTGGAGCTGGGCGATAGAGCTGACGTGAGATAAACTAGAAAAGACCATTGTAAGGAAGAGCCGGAAAGCAATGCATAGTGCTGTGAACACTTTTGGGAAGGAGCCTTCACCTTGGAAACAACGAGATGGTGAGGAAAAAACACTGTGGTGGAGGGCAGTAACAGTCGAGGTAATCGAGCTTCGGTATCGTATCTGGAGCCTTGAAAAATCTTTTCACCAACTCGGAAAGGCCGCGCAGCGCTCGCGCCTCGAAAACCCCGGTCCTTGGCGTCCGACTGATTATACAAGACGGAATCGGTTACTCCACTCAAGCTAAATAGAATGCATTTGCTCATTGATCGATGACCTTTCTTCCAGCTCGTTGGTGATACAAGACGCAAGGTTCAGCGAAGACTAGTATTCCGAACCTTTTTCAGTTTTCCAGTGGTCTGTCTTCCAGCTCATCGGCAACACGAGATGCAAGATACTGTCATCATTTTATTGGAAGCCCTCTCTATTTTACCCCGTCACCCCGTTATCCGGTGAACCATCTCCCAGATCACTCGTAACATTCAGATAACAAGATAACTACAAGGTCCCGGGGGCACTTGGGCTCCTATCTAGTACCCGTATATTACCTCAAAACTTCAAGACTATAAACTGGGATTCGTTGTATCAAGCTTAAACACGCGACAGTGAGCCTGAAAACTGTCAAACTGGAGCACGAGCCTCAATTTCTCAAAAGCGCAAAAATGCTGAATAATTGCCTCAACTAGGCACAATGTAAAGAACCAAAATGAACGGACTCACGGCCCACGGAAGACCACGACATCGCCAAGGACGACCACAGCAAAGCAAACACTCGCGATGGTTTACTTGGTATTATACATTAAGTATTTATTGGGGGACTGGTCAATTCCTTACCGGCTTATCTTCCGATATAACTGAGTTAGCGAAGTCTATCCGCGCAAAACATTAAAGACACCTAGAATAAATAAATATCCATAAGTCAGCTGCTTCAGAAAGAATCCCTCGGTTGCCATCAGTACGTTGAGAGAATATCATAGCTCTTTCAGTTTTTGGACCACACCTGTCCAAAGGAGATCAGCGAAAGACGTCCCAGGACCGCAAAAACGCAGTAGTATCAACAATACCTAGGGGTGGTGCGGGGTCTTCTACGTGTTAAGAAACACTGGTACTCCAAATGGGACCATGCGCAAGATGCCCGGAAGGAGCACCTTCGAGCTGCTTTGTTGGCGCCTGTCGGAGTGCTGCATGCCGTACCAGCCGAGCACGGATTCTTAAACAGCAGATACTTTCTAACCAGCCCCCTGTGTATCCTGAGTAAGCTGATCCGACGATGAAAGGAGGCTAGCCGGTTGATGTGTGGCATACTGGCTTAGAGAAAGCATTTGAATTCGAAGGTACCGTCTGCTACTTATTAAGATGGGGTCGTTTGGCACGAGCGTGACAGTACGTGTCGCCGACCGACTTTATCTCCTGTAGGAAGCAGAAGACAGGAGCTCTTATTTGGAAACCGCAACCCGTGGTGTACGTCAGTGGTCGGTCTTAGGACCAGCATCATTCTTGTTGTTGATGAAAGATCTGACATCCATCTCGCGAACGCGGTTTTATGTTTGCGGATGATGTGAAATTTTCAAGATCCAAGAGCGAGACGACCTGGGCAGGAAAATGAGAACCTCCCCAGACTGGGCCAATAAGCTGAACTTGCACCTAACGGCTGGAAAAAAGCCAATAATTGCCTAGAGCAGTGTAAGGCCCCCCGGCCATTGATGATCAGCTGGGCATCCAAACACTACTGGGAAGTTTCACCATAAGTTCTGACTAAAGACTAGACAAGTAGCCCAGTTAATCCAAAAAGTCGGGGAAAATTGATTCAGCAAAATCACTGATAGTCCTGAAACCTCGAGAAAATTCCCGGGTACGAAGCTTCAGCTCAAATGTTCCCGAATCATGATCCTTTAGGAATACTGTAGACAAGCTGAAAAATAGGCCACCATGAATAAAAAAATGTGTTTACGATAAGAATCTATCGGTATCTTGCTCGCGGTACTATCAATGAGCCGTAGGTGGACGAGTAATGACAGAGGATTCGCTTTCGCTGTGCTTCGCTTAGATTGCTCTGCTGAATCGACTTAAAACTGGAGCTTTGAAGGCTCATCCGTGTGATACTATGGACGCTGCAAAACAATTATTTGAAATATTGGCCTAAAAGTGAGCCTGAATCACTTTCCAGTGAGGCCCAAAATTGGACTTAAAGGTCTAGTAAAGCAGAAATGTCAGTCTATGGAGAAAGGGAGAGTCACAATCAATACACGCTAATTTAAGTCCTTCAAGGAAGAAAACGTTTGCTTGCTCCCTCGGAGCGAATGAGGAGAATTCCTGAGCATAGCAGTCAAAGGCAACCGTGGAAAAAGCAGAGGCAGGCGATCGCTCCAGGAGCAACTGCCCTAGAAACAAGCGCAATAAAGCTAGCTAGAGGAAGGCAGTCCATCCCACTTTCACACAGAATGGCATTTAATTGGGTAGAAAGCTGTGTCTGAGGTGGTGATTAAAAACATATCCTTCGGGATTCAAAACCCGCTCTGACAACAGCAACCAGAATTGGGAACAATGAGGCTGGGGTAGTCAATAAAAAAGGTTATAAAATAAAGAACAGTGAAAAATTGCCAATCCGGTACAATGTTATTATGGCGGCTAAAATACACGAAGCTATCTGCATAGAACAAATTAGCAGTCGGCCCAGGCTTCCCCTTTCTACCTCGGCTTCCATGACAACAGAATCCGCACGGCTCACAACAGTGCGCCTGCTAACTCCATGTTATACGTATTTTCAGATCACTATTCACCTCCTGGGTAAATTGCACTCACTTGGATTAACTTGGCTTAAGGCAGTTGACCTGAACACCGCCCAGCTTAGGGACATTAGATCTAGTTGGCACATTCAGGTAAATGACCTTAACAAACCTTCGGAGTAAGCCTCTGGCTGTGTGTACATCAAATGTCGAAAGGAGACGAAGGGTGTCTATCCATAAACAATCTAGGAAACATTATGGCCAGCAGGCTCAGTTGATCATTTCCTTGGCAATAAGTTATTATACGCCTTTCTTATAATTCCTTGGTAAACCAGCCCCCAT
The DNA here is from genome assembly GCA_948099385.1 of Fasciola hepatica. NCBI lineage: Eukaryota > Metazoa > Platyhelminthes > Trematoda > Plagiorchiida > Fasciolidae > Fasciola > Fasciola hepatica. The sequence continues at coordinate 7,068,113 of CANUEZ040000040.1, forward strand.
TTCTGCCTCGTTTTAAGAGTTGACCAGTAAGCCCTTGGCTGTCGCCACCAAAAAGTAACTTCCTGCTGACTTGTCTGCCTCAAACACCACGAATAACGATTTTTGTGTACCATTGCCTACGGGTGGATGGAAGTGAGTTGTTTAGACTGAGAACTGACCCAACACTCGAATCCGTTACCGTGGTCCCTGGGGGAAGATAGTTTAAGATTCTTCCAGACCCCAAAATGCATGACGACAAAACCTCATTGAACACTACCTGTTCATTGACCAAACCAAGAGCTGTTGAGGGGCCGACCGGATCATCTTCTCCTGTAAACTACTTTGACTACTAGAGTGGTGGGTTGAAATGCCACTGGATATCCTCGAATAGGACATTGTCGTTGATTTTCGCTAATCCTATCCATTTATGCATCTCTTCAACTCTAAGGTCGACACCCCACAGTTGGTTCCACGGTGGCTACGTATCACTGTCGGTGTGCCTTACCTGCCGATGGGGTGCAATAATGAGTTGACGGTGGACAGAGAACCTTAGTGGTCACTTTCGCCTTTAGGACGGCTGCTTTTACTCTCTTCATTCTGTAGTTGGTTTCAATCATCCACCTGCTTCTCTTACCTGGTTGAGGTAGGCCATTATATTTTTGATCAGCCGAGTTAAGAACTACTTCGGCAGCAAGACCGCGGAGCGCACACGGATACAAAACTAACAGTTGGATTTCCGGTGAGGGATAGTTTTGGCTGTGACAAACGGACTGGGTATCACAAAAATTACCCTGTCCAGTTGTCCAGCTATCTGGAAGCCAGCTCACTGGTGAAATTCAAATAAAAGTATGAGAGGAGGGTCCCGGAATACTTGGGACTACTCAACATCCGTGGCTTGGTTGAGTCTAACTTTGATTCCTCAAGGAATTTAATCCCCGTACAAACATGTGAAAACCAACAGTCAGTGGAGAGTTCTATCCTCCTATACCTACAGGGTGATTACTTAAATTCCACGGCCGGTGACGGCCAAATTTATCCAGAGTAATATGCTGGGCTCTCTCAATTTTCTTGTATACATAAATGATGTTTTCAATGCACTTACCCGTGGTACTGTATTCCTTTTTCAGAAGATAACCAAGTAGTGCATAACTTTTACCGTCATGATTTAGCTTCCACCACTACCGACATTAAACTTGGTCCACCGTCGCTAAGCTACTAGAGCCACCACAGCGTACTGAAATTTCCCGCCGACAGAAGAGTTATTCTTGAGTAAAAATAACTCATCCCAGCAGATACATTCAAAATTATTCAACTCGTCCCAGACAGTCCGGAGGAATGATACTTAGAACCACGGTATTCACGTACCCTCAATTTCTCCAAACATACAGCTGATCAATTTACCGGGGCCAGAATGTTCTCTCCTCCGATTAATATAATCTTCGATTTTCCGAGGTGCTTACTACACCTTTTTGAAAGTTCATATCAGACCACTTTTATAGCACACCAACCTCTATCGTCTAAATTGCCGCAGAGTGATGCATTAGCCATTAAGTAGGTACAACGTAGGTTTACCGAACAGTTTGCTAAAGTACTCCTCATATTTTTTGAACTTTTTGAGCCGTTTCCTCTGGGTCCCTTATGTATTTGCAGTCAGTTAACTAACCTGTCTTTCGTTCGCAACACTGTAAAGTGCACAACTCTGAGCTCAGCCCCGCAGAACAAAACTACCTCCAACTGTTCTTTACTACATGGTGACCCCACCGTTTTCCTGCCAGCATCTGGGACTGCGATGTGGTCTAAGCTCCTTACAACCAACTTTTATCTCACTCAAAACAAGCCTTCACAGCAGACTAGTGCATCACCTTTAATTATTTTGGCATTCAAAAAGAAATAACCAAACTTCTGACTGAGCAAAATTCTTTCTAACTCATTACCTCTACACTTCTACTACCACGCACCATGAACATGATCCGGGATAAATTCATTAGTTATTTCTCAACCGAGATAAGGAAGCACGCACAAAATCATGAGCGAATTGTACAAAGTTATTCAGTTGGACATAATATTCACAGATTATGAACGGAAAAGGTGTAGACCACACCAACAAGGGGACAAATTTGGGTGGTGCTTTGTTGAAGTAAACTGACACCGAGTTACGCTGCGAATACGAGTCGGTTTCGAAATCGGTAACGGGAGTCTTTAAATCGTGTAAGGTGGAACTGGTGAGAGAGTGGCTTTATAGATTGCAAAGTTTGCATATGCACGAGTATGATGCAGACAGCGATTAAAGAATAGTTTGTTCACACAGCAAGGCAAGTTTCGTTGATGCAGACAGACGTTACACAGAATTCTTCCAAGGGAAAAAGGGTTATCACTTGGCTGGAAAAATCAGGTAAAGTTTGGCGTGAAGCATCAGGAAGTGGTTGATTGTTACCACCCGTGAAGAGATTTTTGAAAAATGATCATCAATGTGTTTTGTGTTACTGCGGAAAGGATTCATCATTTCAGATGTGCCGAGTTGGGGTAGATGGCAGTTCCGATAAGTCCAATGAGATCCACGACTGTTTACTGAGACTTTTATCAACGATCCGCATTATGAAGTGTGCCAGAGAACGGTTCAATAAGGATCAATTCGTGAAGGAATAGACGTGGAGTTAAACCATCAAATTTGGAGAAGAATTGAAAGAGAAGCCGGCTACTTCACCAGCTGTGAATGATGGTGCCAAGGCACGGTGCAGTTCTATAAGTAAAGGCTATGGAATGAGACAAGAATAAACCCCCTGCTTGGCAACAGCGTGCGATTTGGTATCCGTAAACTGTCGGTGGTTGGAATGTAATAGTGGGCATGCGCAAAGAAGCACTGACTTTTGAAGTAACGAGGGATGCTAGGAGATTTAATGAAGTTACGCGTGACATAGTGCGAAGCAGACTGTGGAAGATAGTAGTGGGTAATCATGAACGTGACGGGATGTGGGCCGCTCTAAATGGTACTGGAAAAGAGAGTTATACACTAAAAAGCGAGGTGAATTATACGCACTAGCTCAGTTTGAGGGAGGGGGTAGTGTGATAGGACATAGTGGGCCGCCTTGAACTGTAGCGGGGCCAAGAAGTGTCGCGAGAAAGCTGAAACTAGAATGGTAACCTTAGCGGCTGGTGATAGTACTAAAGTACGGTTAGCTTGGCTAAGACGATCAAATAGGAGATCCAGTTTTCAGGGATAACTACGAGAGGGGTGAGTGGTGGAACACAGGTAAAAACAGGGCTCATTACGAGAGAAACTTGGGATCGATGGTCTTCCGCTCGAGCTCTGCTAGTTCACGAAAGCTCCATTTCAGTATCGGTAGGGTAGCATCATGCTGCGTAGAATGGGCCATTAGCCTGATCTTTTGTTGTCGATGTCATACTGCAAGCGGAGCCACACCGGCTTGAGGACTGGTTGGGCGAGAGTAAGGGACGAGAACCGTAGTATGGCTAGGTCGATGGGATTACCGTTCACCGAAACAAAGATCCACACAAATGGGATGTGATGTGTGCAGCTCGCAAACAATTAAAATTGAATAGAAGCGAAAAAAGCTGGGTCATTAACTGGGGAAAATTTGAGTTGCGGGCCATTTTCAAAATCGGGGTCAACATTTAAGGTATCTTTGCTCAGCTGAAGGGCAGGTGCTTGAAGTAAGATACTTATTTTACACGGGAGTCGGTGAAGGGTGTCAGAGCGGTGTTTGCTATCTGAAAGTTTTGTTCCATACCTTGCCGTATGTTAAAAGGCTACTAACTCCCTCTGAATCTAGTTCACAGTCTCCACCGATGGACTCCTGGGGGCACCTGGATTCGCTTGGCTTTGCAGTGGGCTGACTGAAGCAGACAAACTCTTGCCCTATGATAGTCAGTAAACACTTCCGCTTGCCCTCTCGCAATTTCCATACCCCCCTTCGTTGATGCCTCTGCTGGCGAAGGAACTTAGTTCAAGGGTACTTTCGAACTTTAAGAAAACCGCTTACCCTCTGCAGATTTCAGCGTGATCTGACAAACGTCCAGACATTGCGGGCGGACTACGTAAGGAAAGTTCCAGCTCGGACCCTAACAATCCCGGTAAAGAAGACAATTAACTGCGGATGTGTATACTACTACGGCTTGTAATGTTTCCCACGAGTCGTTCTATTGCTGGACTGTGAGGGGACTCCCTCAAAAAAATCCTAGTACAGCCTAGACATTCCAGCTTAAAGGGAACCCACGCAAATAAGCCGGCATAATTTTGCCAGTTCTACCTTGGTTTTTTACCTCTATCGGTGATTGGTTGGATGGAGCTTTCCACGTAACTGGTCACTGCCGTCACTATTTTATGCAACCCCGTCAATACGCTCAAGCGGATTACGACAAGCAAGCCAGCAGGTTCTTAAAATGGTGATAATTTTTGCTCTGTCAACTAACTGATTCATATTATCTGAATACAAGGTAGCCAGGAGAACCCCCTCTCAGGCATTTTCAGCAGATGCTTGTGTTCTCACCCTTTGCTCTAAGTTATCACTCTGAACTCAATAGGACTGCATCAGGCAAAAGAGCAGCATTACCTTAGGAAACGGGAACATTAAATATTGTAATACCTTAGAGTTATACCAGCCTCTTCTGAGCCTAAGCTATTCTCCCAGACCTATCGCATCTCCTCAGCCATCTGCCTCAACTCTGCACGAGCGAACTGTGCTAAATTGTGGATGCTAGATACAAAAACAGGGCGAAAAAGAAGAGCGTTGCCGAAATGCCAGGTTGAAGAAATACGTGCAACATAAATAGTAAGAGGGTGACTCATACTGGGTTCATAATATTTAACGAGTCTTTATCAAACCGGATACGTAAGATTACTCCTGTAGTCCAGTTCCACGTAGCTTTTAGTCAGGAGTTTGTACGCCCTCTGAATGGATCCTACAATTCCACAGCTAGCTACCAAGTAGCGGTAAAGGCTCTGAAGTGGATCTTGGAGTTGTAAGTTCGGTCTTCACCGCTACAGGTCACACAAAGCTCACGAGCAACGCAGAGGAGACAATCCACGAAACCTGTTGCGGGTAGGATGCCAATGCTTTTCTACTAATTTGCTAAAACGATGAAATGTGTGCAATACAAGGAAAAGAAAGTGGAGGATTATGCGAAATGCTCTAGGCGCCACAAAGTAATATCTTTTCTAATTCTTCATAAACACAAAATCCTGGACCTTGGTGGTAATACAACAGGACCTTTTGGATTCCATCTGGAAATAAAACACGTTATAGAAAACAATCTAGTGATTAGGTTGCTAACGTATTATTACTAAGGATACTAGTGGAACTTCTATCTCCTTCGCGCTACTCCCCGTGGTGGCATATAACTGATGACTGTGCATTGGGCTAGGAGGATACTTCTTTTAGTTTCATGAGAACTGCCGACGTCTAGAGGAATGTCGGTGATATATGTTGCAAGATATGGGCGGATAGTAAACGGATGACCTCTGATACCTGTCACCTCGGGCTGTGGTGGTCTGCCGCTGCTCACTCTCAGTAAACCACTCACTCAGAGAACAAAGTTGCGAGACATCCCAAAGGAATCTTTTTGAGACCAACTGCTTTGTCAGTGGAGAAGAGAAAATCACCCTTAATGTGTCTCGAAAAAGATAAACCAAAGAATATATATAATGAGATTTATCTCATGGAAAACGTTTTCCACTTCAGCTTAAGGCGGTTTCAATTTCAGAAGTCGGCGTAGTGCTACAGAGGTTGAGAAGAAAAGGTAATAATAATATTAATAATAATAATAATAATAATAATAATAATAATAATAATAATGGTTTATTTCGGATAAACCCGAAGCATGCTGCAGAGCAATAACAAACGGTACAATCAGAAGCGGAATCCGAATATCATGTGGCTTATTCAAGTATGTGCACTCGATATAGTAAGGAGAAAGTATTTAGGTTACTCTTTACGGCGGAGCCCGGCAACTTTGAACTCAAGGTCGGGTGGTCAAGACGGCCAAGTCCAGGTGGGGCTGGTTGGAGGTAGTAGAGTTTAACACGGGTAATACAAAAAGGGGGACTGCGCAAAGAGAAAATCAAACAGAATCGACGGAAATTTTGTTCACCTTGAGGAAGAAGAAGATTCCCAGGGAGGCATGAACCAGCAATAGCGCTCGCGATGTGTGGAACGGCTCAGAATCGGACACCATACGATGTAAGGAGTGAAATTGCGAACAAAGTACAAGAGAATTCCTTCGAAGATTACCTTTTTGACGTTAAGCGACCGAATATCGGCTGTCAGTTAAATACCCGGTGAAGGACTCGTCTGTGGAGAGATTGTCCAGGTGGTGGTAAATGAAGTGGCCGGATGTAAACATGTAATCGTTGGGCAGATTGTTTACTACCAAGAAAGTGGAATGTGGTGCACCAACTTGGAAATGGGAATTAGGTGACAGATCAATTTTTGATGCGTAGCCATGACAGTAGCAGAGACAGGGTTTGCAAGAGAGATGAGTATTTATATGACATATAGGTGTTTACATGTTGAGTAGCTTTATTCAAGGGCCGAATATGATGATCATAGAGTTACAAGGATCAAAACTATCTGGGAGGATTCACCAAGATAGAATACCGGATATGAGAGAAGCCAAACAACCAGCAAATACGTTTGCGAAGTTGCGCAGTGAAATAATTTACAGGTAAAATACTGTATACTGATGTTCTTTTTAAGAGGTGGATCACCTGATGGTGACATGTTAAAATGCTGTGATACGGATGTCTCTCAGATGTGAATATATGGGGAGGGCATGACTTTGCAAGATGAGGATATTGCAATGCTACGGCTGTGTGTGGGTGAACCGTACGAGTGATAAAGATAGAGTGAACTGTCTCAGCATCGTCGACTGTTGGGACGCTCTGGGGATAAATACTCTTCAGAGACATATGCTGTTTGGACACTGTGGATCGAAAGTGCATGAAAAAACTAACTAAGACCTTTTTTCAGATATATCGATAGACGTGATAAAAAGGGGCGAGTTTTCTCTCGGGTATTGGTTAAGTTTGCGGACGGGACAGGTGAGTGGTTTTGCACGAATCCTCGGGGAAAGGATCATGGAGGGTAAGCCGAGTATGATAAAGGTCTTCTAAGCACGCGATAATTATGTGCTAGGGAAAGTAAATTTTGCTCGGCTTAAGAAGCCGTAAGGTAAGTTGGCGAATACGAAGACGAGCTCGATGGGAAACTGGTGATAACTGAACGAGATAGCGGCAAGCCTGCAGCATTCCGGATGTGTAAATAGTGTTTATTCGTAACCGGTGCTGGTGGGTGGGGTTGACCATGCGCTGGACACCCTACCTGGAAACCATTTTTGGCGACAGGAGGCGCGATTCACCATCCTAGCCTCACCCGTTCATCGTTGCAGACGTTTTGCACTCCCGATGTGTGTCGGCCAAATCGGTAAATCTGGCCGCGCTCCGCCCCGGCAGAGTTTGCTCGACCGATACGGGTGTTGTCATATAGCTGTAGAAATCGAATAGTCCAGGAGCTTGCGATCAGGTTGTTAGGGATCCTGGAGAGCGGGGCCAATAGGGTAGTGACGGAATGACGGGCGGGTATCGAAGTTTCAGCCGGAAATGTGTGCCAGGCGTTATGCCTGGCCTCCGAAGGGAAAATACACGTCAGTGGTTGTCCGGAAAAATAAAAATAGGAAAAAGCAGCCTGGGATGCTTCCAGCTGCGGATCAACGGTCACTGGTAAGAAGGAACCTGCTGTATCTGGAAATTGGAACTACTTATAAACAATGCGAGCTACTAGCGGATGATCGAAAACAAGGATGCCAAAAATGGCGGCGACAGTGAAGAAGGACAAGGACAATTTGGTAATTATTAATCCTTGCCGGAAAGGGATTCTGGGTTGAAATGCCAGGGCAAATTAAGAGAACCTGTTCTACGAGAGTTTTGTGCCCTGTCCGCTGAACACCTACTGCAGAGTAGCAAGGCTTCATTACTATCTAATCCCTTGCAATGGATCCTTCTTTGTTCTTCCCCACCGTCTCCCGCCACCACCGTTTCTTGTATCAATTTCTAGCTCCTTTCATCTGTACCCGTCAGTTTTCAGATATCCCCAATTGGACCACAGGCCTTTCCTTTGTGTTCTTCAGTTTGGTCTGCTTTTCCGTGTTCCACAGATTGTAGAGACAATGTTACTTCATGATGTTTACTTACGGTTCTAAACCGTTTGATGTGCCACTACTCCATTCCTCTGGTCCGTCACCACATGTAGCACCTGCTTTGATCAAATAATCAGGCCCATTCTTATCTGCTCTCTTCAATCCTATCCCTCATTTTCCCCCCTTTATGATCTGCTCTTCACAGTCGTCATCATTTCTGTGCTTCCGCATTCCCTTTTCTCTCTCTGTGTTGAGTCGCCATGCTCACTTGTCATGAAGACAATTCACCACGATGCTCCAAAGTTAATTCTGCAACCAATTGACTTAACCTTACCTGCCCCTCCAAATGAATGATAATGTCTTTCTAGGACCCCATTGTTATTGCTCCTGCTTCTATTATATGTATAAATACATCTACTTGCACGTCTCTTTGCTCTGCATCCTGCGGTTCCTCACAGGCCATTTCTCCTGCTTTCATCCTTCTGACCGTCATGATATGCATCCATCCCTTCTACGTGTGCCCCATGTGTACCGTATCCAATATTCCTGAAGCACTTTTGTCATCTGATCCACCCCTCATATCTTGCCCTGTTCGCTCCCTGTTTTACAATGAGTTTCGCGTCCTTTCCGATGACCATTCATTGCACAGCACTGACGCTCCATTGATATCTAGTTCATTGCAGTGCGTTTCACTTTTTTCTCCGTCGTCCTCAGCCACTACAGTTTCTTTTACCGATTTCTATATCAGTTGGCCTTCAGATATCTCCGCCCGGACCAGTTATACTCCCCAATTGACCCTGACTTTCAAGCTCACCGGGCTTCCAGTTAAATCCGCCCTTGGGTTTGTCTAAACTACTTACATTTTCTTTGGTGTGTACAAACTTATCATACTTCCATCCCACTTTATTCTCCCTTCTCAGCCTTTTTATCCTAGTTTATCATGCAAACTTCCGCGTTTTCATGAACTATGTCTGTCCATTCCATCACTTATGAAAACTTGATCATGCATCTGACATGCTTCGAGCCTTTCCGAAATAAACCAATACTATTATTATTATTATTATTATTATTATTATTATTAACAGGAATGAGCCCAGTTCTGATCTAGCAAAGCGAATTAAGTATGATGTGGATAAGGGATAAGAAATGGGGCTGAGTTACCTCCAACGGAGAACCTGGTAAATGGGACGGGCAAGAAGGGGGGTCCAGGCCTAGAACTTCAGCTGCCATATTAATTAAACGCTATCTAGGCGGAAGATTACTAAAGAGAATAATGGAATTATTGAACCCAAATGATGGTTGATAAGTAAGTCAAGTACTGTCATGCTGGGGTTATGGCACTTAATAAGGATAAACTGAACGGTGGAACCTTGGGGAGGTAAGAGCTACGAGAATCAGAGATGAGGTCGAGACCGGATTTGGAGTAACCATTCTACAGAATAAAAAGATAACCTCTGCCCGAGGACTTGGAATCACATTGGCTGAATGATAGTACGAGGATGGCCAGTGGGATCAGCATCCGTGACGTCATAACTGGAGGTTAAATTACCTCGATGGGCCACTTCAAGCATAAGAATTGTGAACTAGCTTCCTCTAATGGAGGACCTAGTAAATGGGGCGGGCGAGAAAGAGGCCGTAGACCCAGGGCTATAGTTTCCACTTTGAATGGGTGTTATACTAGTGGATGGTTGGACTTTGCAAAACACGAGGTTGTACGCGAAAGGTTATTAGGACTTGGGTGGTATACGGCAACTTGTGTGGTACGTAGATCCGGCCCATGACTCGGACCCGCGTGTCAGTAACCAAACCAACTTAGTACGCTCGCCTCTCCGAAGCGTACGGATCATAGCTGGATACGAGTAACAGTACATGGAGCAATTTGTTTGATTCTTTTTAAATTTCGGTAAACGGTCTATCGCACGGGCTTTTGATGGAAGCTTGTTCCTTATTTGTGAATATTTAACAATAAAGAAAGTGGACGGTAGGTTGATTCTCGAAGACTGCACAGTGACCGAATGGCTGCCTTGTCGTAACGAATAATTTAAGAATAATGGGTCTTGTACCACAGGGGAGGCTTTGCAGGATCTGTTTTGTTATAGTGAGTGGAAAAAGGACAGGTTGTTCTTTGTCCGTCGGAGCCAAAGACGTTCGGGTTGTACCAGGTCACAAGGCCTTTTGTGGTTGAGACTAGACGAAAAGCCAACTATGTTTAGTAAAAGTGCACTGAACATTTATAGTGGCAATCCTGTCACTCCGGCGCATTTTAGAGCCAAATACTGAACTATGCTCTAGCAATGGTCTAACGTGCGTTGCATAGAAACTGAGTTTACTTTCACGGAAACGGGATTTTCAGTGAAACAGTCTTATAAACCTGTAGGACCTAGCAATTTGAGTGTCTGTTTGTTTCGAGAAACCGAACGAACAGGAGTAGTAAATGCCTAGGTCAAGTACTGGTGATTCGTCGGGGACCAGGTGACCACCTATACTAAACGCTCCGGGGGGGACATGAAACTTGTATGTAAGAATGTAGCTTTTGTCCGCCGAAAAATTCATTACCCATTCGGTAAACCACGAACTGGGCATTCGTAAGCCTCCCGATATGTTCGCTTAAATGCTACCCAATGAATTATGCTCGAAGGTGCACAACAACTTTAAATCATCAGCAAAATTCGGAGTTCCATGGCGAACCACGGTAAATATACCGTTTATGTGCATGAGAAACAACAACGGGCCCAGTACACCACTTTGGATCACACCGCTGGTTACAGAGCTGGGTGTGGAAATTGTGCCATAAAAATTCACCACTTGACTGCGTGAGGACAAGTACGATTCCACCCAGGCATATAGTGGATAAACAATGCCATATGTCTTGGTGTTTGACAAGAAACGAATATGAGACAACCGGTCAAATGCATTGGACATATCTAAAAGGACTGAGATCATTGCCTTACCATCATTGCTAGCTATCATAATAAGGTCCCGCAAGTCAGTCATACAAGTTGCGCAGGATCGACGTTTCAGGAAACCGTGCTGACTTTCACTTATAAGGTGATTTTCTAGGAGGTGATCCGTTAGTTTAACTTTTGTTGACCTTTCCGTAATCCTCGATGATACTGGGGTGTGATTCACAGGCCGGTATTTGGCCGGGTTTTCCCGTGTTCCCTTCTTACGAATGGGAATAATAACCGAAGTTTTCTTCTGAATGGGATTCAAGCCACACCTCGTAGACGAATCGAATAAATCTGATAAAAGAATTGGGATATCTGGGCAGCCCAATTTAAAGATGGCCGATGGTAACGAATCCGATCCAGGGTGGAAAGACATTTTGGTAATCAAATTTAAAGGTTCGATTTCTGAAAGTAGGGATGTTACGGAAGAAAGTGGCTCATATGAAGGTACTGGTGGATTGTAGAAAAATCACGCTGTGTCACTAGTTGAAGAACAAACAAAAAACGTGTTAAGCTCCTCTGCTGTGTGCAGTAGTTTGTCGAGGTAAGTGTTATTGAAAGAGAGAGAGGAGATAGGTGATGTTGTTTTGGGGTTCTTCGATTCCATCAGCCCTGTAAGAATCTCGGCTTTCTTGAAGTAACGTAGGGCCCTGTTTTCCTGCTGTATTATTTCTCTCGCGGAGTAAAGTTTCATCGTTCTAGATCAACGATTAAACTGTGCAAACAGTGAAAAGTCCCTAGTTATAAGGTAAACGCGTTGGAGTTTACTTAACTTCAAGTTAAGACTAGAAAGTTTATTGCCTTCAAGGCGGATTGACGATCCTTGTGATGGGGTTATTAGATTGGGGCATCTTTCAGAGTAGAGTTCATCAGCCACCAGCTTAGGATCTTCACTCAAAAACGTGTCCCAATTTTGACCTCGAATAAGAGAAGGCAGTATGTTCCAGTTAGCCTTATGATATGGTTTATGCGGGGGCAACAGTTGCTTATATTTTATAGGCTCTGTGAAGCAGCAGTGGATGGTTGCGTGATCACTCCCGGGTAGGTTATTCTGAGTTGCTGGTATAACGTGGGTTAATCCTGGCGATAAGATTAATTCGAGAGTGTGGATGCTTCTGACTGGGGACGTTACGTGCTGCCTTCTTCCTCCAAGGCGAACAGCATTCAAAATCGTAGTAAGTGGCGCGGTGCTATAAGTGATGTCCAGCTTATTTCTGGTGAAATGCAGTCACTCGCTACCAATTTTGGGCCTAATTTGAGATTACTAATTAGGTTTAGCGGCTCGATAATTTGCAAAAGGCCGTCAAAATTAGATTCGGGCTTACGGTATACGCAACCTTGTGGCCGTTTGACTTTCGACTTCAAAGTTCAACCATACGGAGTAGACTGTGCCATCTAGGATATGATGCTGAAAACTTATCGCTCTGAGAGCTTCCTTTACGTACACTAGACAGCCTCCATCACGGTGATGTGTTTTCTCCCTGCTGAAGGACCTTGAGTCTAGTACCTCAATGTCCTCTACTAGATAGGAGTCCAATAACCAAGATTCCGTCAATAAAATAAAGTTATAACTGCTTGGTCCTAAGTATTTGATTTTGTTCCAAATAGTGCGTGCATTGACCAATAACAATGTGAAAATTCGAGTGACTCTGACGTCATCAGTGGTACTAATGCTTATGGTTTGTTGGCCGCTGCATATAACCTGAAAAGAATCATCATTGCACGGTGCGAGCCCCTCCCCCTAAGTAATAATTCGCAAAGAAGGGACTTGAGTCTACAAGTGGACTAATGATTGACAGGGTATTGGGCACTTCACTACTATACGGCCGATTAGAACGGTTCTTATGAGGCACATCTAGGTTATGGGGCCATGTTTTGCCCACGGTACGTAGGGAAAAACGTAAGCACTTTGGATGGACATGGAGTACCCGCTGGCAAAAAGGAGGATGCGCGATGCGTTCGGATAGTGTAACGGAGAATGAGGTAAGAAAGGTGGAAACAATGAGGTTAGGCTGACGGGAAGGTTTCATTAGTCGGGTGTTAGGTATAAACGTGTTCGCCCCTCATACCATCTAATTTTGTGATCTCGATCAGAGTAGCGGCAGAACTTTCAAATTGCACTGGAACAATTAAACGAAAGCAAGGCCAAGGCGGATGCAAATGTTATTCTGGGATTTTCGGGTGCTGCGGAATTATTCTAGAATAAGGTAGAAGAGGCTGATTTTGACCGGTCAGGTAAAAGTTTCGCCGGGTTACAATTCAGAAAGATAACCTCTGAGGGGGCTTATTTAATTTTATTCAAGCCCATAGGCATGCTGACTACGAACAATCGTGTCAATGTACAGTGTTCCATCTGGCAGTGTTCATCAACACAAAGCAGATGCGAATCGTCGAGAGTGCTCTTGACCCGAATTATCCCTCCAAGGCTCAAAGCCCTGAAAAGTCAGAAAAGGGAGAAAGCGCTGATGTATATATATATATATATATATATATATATATATATATATATATATATATATATTGCAGTGGCCAGGCTGTAAAAGGCCATACTGTTGTTCTAGTAGAGCAAGTGTTGTTGCTTGTTGATACACTCAACGAGTTTTGGCTCATCGGGTTTTCTTTCCCTTGTGTTTCGCAAATCATACACAATCAACTCCTCTGCGGGAGATCACTGCAGCTTGCCTAATACTATATATATATATATATACATTCAAATATGGCCTTACCAGCCTTAGCAACAGCAGGGCCTTGGTTTGGATCCGGAGAGTAATGGTAAATCTCTTTGTTAGGGAATAGTATCCAGTTGAGTTAATTATCGTCCCCTACTGATATTGAGAAGCAACACCCGCTGGACACACTGGGCGACAGGCGACGGTTAGCCTTTGAATGGCATTTTCTAGTTTATCACTTCAGATTGCTGGACGTCATCCAAGCACGCCAACGATAGCCGTCGAGTGCGGATTCATTTTCAAGTGAGGTCCTTACAATTTTTTGGGGGATCTTCCTGTACATGTAATTTAGAACTCTCTTCAGAACTGAATATCCTAAACGTCCGCTTGGGTCGAGGGATTTAGGGAATTTTGCTCACATAGTACAGAGTTTCCTATTTGGAATACCATCGTTCCCGCCATAGGTAACCGACCAGCCTTAACAACTTTAGACCGGACCTAAGAGATCGGATATACCGGGCAGAACTACGCTATACGTTTGCGGTGGTATCCGTTTAAGCGGAAACGATGGCACTGCTGCTTACACTTGTGCTTGTCGACCTGAAATTGGAGGTGTTCCCATCCAACCGGCTGGATTCCTGAGAGTACGACCAGCACAATGTGCTCCACAAGAAAAAATGAACTGTTAAGCAGAAACAGAAAACATTCATCGGCAGTTTGACCTGTATCTGTGATGAGGTAGCTGGTCTGGAGGAGTAGATAGCGCATTAGGATTGCACAGGGGTTGTTTTTCCAATCTATTTAACCATGGGAGTTTGGTTCCGGGACTTTGGGACCAACTTTATTAGACTATTTAGTTTCCAAAAGAGGCTGGTGTGCGAAAACAAGTGATAGCCTGCCAATAATCCGAGGGTGCTACTATGTTGTTTCGGCCACTCCTTGGAGCAGAGGTGTGATATTTGTACCAGTACTACATCTTGACCCAACCGTTGGCAGATGCCGTGTCAAGGGAGCTGCATCCTCAGCTTTCAGTCCTCTTCAGTTCGATACACAGGACGAGCATAACCTCTCTCTAGAAACTGTCTATATCACTGCATTGTAGGGGCTTTGGACCTCTCAGTGCTACGACAATGGGAGGTATACGCTTCGTTTGGCTGAATGGTCAAGAAAAAGGAACGGAAAATGCTTCTGGTCACTAAACCCAAATCTGAACGGTGAACAGAGTCCGAGCAGCTGGCTGCTAACAGCTTGTAACCAGTCACCAGCAGCGCTGTGAATGCAAAATTTACGAAAGCTGAAGAAGAACTGAGAGCCATTGTTGAGGTGGGCAGAATGGGCGATGACTTTGACAGAAAAAGTTTTGAAAGTTATAAACTGAAGGGAAAGGAACAGAACAAAAGCAAGCACGAGGGTACAACGAGATATAATGTGAACATGCGTCTTTTCCACCTTCCAAACAAACTTTATTCCTGCCTAGCTTCTTTCCAAACCCTACCACCTACGAGGCCTGCAAGAGTTCGCTATCATTAGACTAATTGACAGAGGAATATTTGCCCTCGCTTGGGGCCTTAAACTCTTCTTTGATAACTTTGGACTGCACCTGGACGACTGGGTTGGTATCTAGCCTCAGCCTTGGGTTGGGACCAACGATTACGTCGACAACGCCCTTCTCCGCTTTGATGGTTTACATTAGGTAATCCCTAAGTTTCCCGCTTTCTAAGTAGGACGATTTTAGCCATTCCTGAGGCTGACTGCAGCTGAGGCCTTTTGAAAATGCGACCCAACTTGTTAGTCGACGCTGGACTTTCTATTGAGCCCCATTTCCCTCCAATGTATACGGCCACCACACCTGTACACAGTGATCTTGGTGAGGCAGACGAACATCCTGCGGAGAAGCAGGGCAACCTCAGGCTATTTTGCCAATAAGGGGCACTTAAGCTGCCACAGGGCTCCCGAGGAATTCTGAGCTAAGGAACGACTCGATTTTCTTGGTTTGTTAGTCCTGACTACGACCCCTAGGAACTTTGCACTACCTACCTGTGAAATCTAAGCCCCAAGCCCCATTGGCCCCATCAGCCCTGCGGGCATCTGCCCTCTGTTCTTCAGTAGGAGCACGCACCTGCTGTTTCCGAACAAGCATCTATGAGCGGACCAGCGACTAACCCTGTCCGGGCCCTGCTGGATGGGGCCAGCTTATATGGATGCAGCCGAATTTGTGTCGTCCGCAAGGGCAAAGAAGTTTTCTAACCACACGGCGAAGTCGCTTGTGAACATGAAGAGTAGAAGTGTCCCTAGCAGTGAACCCCGGGGAAAGTTGCCATCAAGTAAACCTACAAGCAAGACAGTATATTTTACTGTAACCTGGAAACTTCTCCCAGCCACTGAGTTTCTGGTCCCCTTTAGGCATGATGGTAAACAAACTACCCAAATTTTTGTAGACAAGAGGCGGCGCTTTACGGAGACAGAGGCTAACGGAAGTCTAGGTAGCAAACCTCTACCTTATGCCCCATATCTAGTTTCCAGTCATCCAGCAAATAAAGCTAAGTAAAGCGTGGACACCTTATGCTGGAACAGTGCTGAATGGTCATCAGCGACTTGCTCACTGCCAGGTGAGTCGCCAGTGTCCCGCTTAGCTCTCTCCAGTAACCTTGTAGCGGTCGTCCTCGTACATCAGACTATATAAAACGCAATTGGGAGCTTGGAGCTTGGGCCCGTCCCGCTTATAAATAGACATCCGTTCTTGGGTCTACCGGGAGGCTGATCTTTGCTCCTCAGAAGCATCCAACTACGACGGCAGGCGTTTCACTGGCGCAAGCAATCTTCTCGAATCTTTCTTCACAGTCACACAAAGTGGCTTGTAGTTAGACCCAGTCGTACTTCCAAGCACTTTTCCAACATCCCGGGCACGGGCTTATTTCAGATGTCCTGCGAGATGTTTTGGTGACTCATCAGTCATCCACTGGAGTACGTAACCGTTCTGGAGGAAACACTGATCACTCTGTTTGATAGATCAGAAGCTTAAATTAGCCTCAGTTCCTTCAATAGACTGGTTGCTCGAAGGCTGCTTGTTCAAATCCACCCGCAGCCGACCGACGCGGAGGCATTGCCATCTTGATACTCGGATGTGGAAACAGAGCCTACTCTCTCTTCAGCTCCGGCCATCAGCTAGTTCGAGCTCCCATCTGTTGTCATTTTTGGAGGATAACCAATATGGCAATCAAAGTCCATCAACTCCCATCCTTCTGCACATTTCATCTTTGGATGGGAGTCGTAGATGCAGACGTCGCCTGCAAAAATAAACCGCCACAACGGCCGACGTCAGGCTCACTGGGAGATAGCTGGGGCAGTTCTCCCCGTGTCACTCCTTATAGATAGGAAACAGCGTGCTCTTCGGCTACTGCTCGTAGGTAAATTCCACGCCACAGATCCGTTGAGAATTCGTAAGAAGCCCATGAATACTTTATCCAACTGTTTTTGGATGGTCGAAAAAATGCCATATTTTCTTGTCGGTTGTACACCATCATCTGTCCATCGCTGCGACCACTGATGCCTCCAACTATTACGGCCTCGCCGGCAATACGTTAATACATTGATCCAGTGGCGCGCCCGGAGTGCTTCCCTTTACAATCTAGACCTGCTCGAAGAAACCTATCACAGTTTTCATCTTTGGTGCTTTGGTTGCAGTGTTCTCAATTTGGTCGTCCCTAACTTTTCCGAAAACTGCATTTGGAGCCGCCTTCAGCTGCACATATTCGGAGTACATTTCCTGGTTGGCTTTTGGTTTCCATGCTACCTCATGCTTGTGCGAAAGCCGAAATTCCCCAATCATTTCTCTTATCCTGTTTTATCTGGCTTCGTTCTGCATAAAGCGCGGTTGGCCACAACCATTTTGTTATCGTACCCACGCCTTTTTTTCGTTTTCAATGCTTTCCGGACTCAGCTGGTCCGCCATGGCCGGAACCCGCGCCTACTTTCCATCGTTGGTGGGCTACCCCCTCCGTCGATTCTAACAAGCCATCCTTTGGGCAAAGCCACTGTCTTTCCACGCATTTATCTACCTTTTCCGCCCGCCAGCCTGACCTCTGCTCCATCCCACTAAGATATATTCTTCATTTTGGTAAAAACTACGATGGGACTTAAGACCGCACCGTTTCTAACTTAAGTCGGAGCAGCCTCTGATCGCTTTTGTTCAGTGAATCCATGGTGGTCAGGTCTTTCAACTTCCGGGAACCTGGTAATTACCAAGTTCGGTAAGGATGATATCTCCCCCTTTTTCCACCTCGTTTCTTGCAGCATCAACGCCTCCTTGTGCAGAAGTTTCTTTTAAACGCTCTAAAGGTTCTCCCAATCACTGATTCATTGGGACTGTCTAGCTCTGGAGCGTTGAAAATCCTTGAAAATGAGGATCACGGGCCTAAATTTGTCAGGGCTTCTAGGTAACTGACTGATCTTGCATCTTTTTACGCCTGGGATAGGAAGCCGAGGCATACAAAGACCACAAAAAGGTCCGCAGGATTTATTCTCGAATCAGCTGTAAATGCCAATGTAACTTGCAGGCACAGTCGAGGAGGAATTTGCTGAACATGGTTGGCTGCCGTGAGGGGAAGCGCAACTTCTCTATACGCGTTTTATTCTCCCGTAGCTATCTGGAGATGACCGAGTTTGAATGCGCAAATTCATGGTCGAAAACCAAAGAAGGTAAAAGTAGCCAACTAGCACTCGGCCCTAGGCAGTTCGTGTTATTCTTAGATACCAAAGGGCTTTGCTTTGTTTGTCTGCTTGATACATGGACAATCGGTTTCAGCCCACGTAAATACATTTTAACTGTTCCACTTGCAAAAGGCCGAACCTTAAACTCTCTTAGCAATTATCGCGTCCAGTGTCGCCCTAAAACGCACGCGTGGTCGACATTTTTAAATACAACCCGTTTACCTTCTACCCCACTAACTTTTCTCATATTTTACCGCCCGTCGGAATTTCTGGCTTGTTACCATCCCATGGGCTACTCTCAGGATCAATTTGGTGCTTGCCCTGCTGAGTACTAAACATCTATTCGGTCCCGCACGTAGTTTGAAGTACGCGGGCTCCTGAATTAACCCTGATGGAACAGCCATGTCTCCGTGGTTGCTGTCATGTCAACCACACAGGCCCATTCTCTCCACTCTGAACATTCGCTGCCCATGGTGGCTGCACTCATAAACACTACACAAAGTTCTTGTTGTCCCGGGTGAGTTTTCAAGTTACCAGTGGTCTCACTTCGCTCGGGACCCAACTCCAAGCAACTCACCATTTTTTTGGAGGATGTACCAAGGCAGTATATATGTGTAGTGCTACTGGCGCGACACGCGATTGCAAAAGCTAGCAAATTTGTTTATCTGACTCTATACGGGAGCAGGTCCCGGCCTAACTTAGGAGAACACTAAATGTGCCCTTCACAGTGCGGACAGGGATCTCCGTTCCCTGGGTTCGCTTGATAGATGTCCCGACTGTGGTGCTAAATTTTGCAGACCACCCGACCCCCAGGTTACCCTATTTTACTTCATATCTCCCTACCTGAAGAATGTCAGGCTCCGCCGCCCCAAACACCAGATAACGGCGAGGTGTGGGCTCCTTCACTACATTCGGACTAACCTTGCTGTGGTAAAGGAGAGTGAATGCCACGGTTTTGGGTGGCTTGGCCGGGAGTGCCCTGTTGCTGAACCCCTTCAGGTTATTCACGTCCTCTGGGATCTTCCCAACCCAAGTAAAAGCTTCTTTCATGACCCCTCGCCGCGGAACTGGTCTACTGCATGATCCAAAGAGATTTCACCCCATATATCTCACTTAAGTTATATCCAGATCCATGAAGAGGATTAAGAGGGATCAGTTTGCAAGTCCGCTGACCCTTCGATATCTTATCAACCCAGATCAACATGGATTTTTTGAGTCCCTCTAGTGCCCCACGTGTGATGATCGCCGGGGCTTTGCTCACGACAAGGGAGGGTGACACCACTCAAGCAGCTGGTTCGGAAACGGCGAGACGACGGATACCTTGTACTTTTAGGGGCCATGTTTCCCAACTATACAGCACCATGAAACACAGGGTGGTATTTTATTTTCGGCCTTTCAAGTGAGGGCTGATACCGGGTCAAAGTCAAAGAAGGTTCAGGTTCAAAAGCGTCAGCCTCACCCCTGAA
This sequence comes from Fasciola hepatica, assembly GCA_948099385.1. Classification (NCBI taxonomy): domain Eukaryota; kingdom Metazoa; phylum Platyhelminthes; class Trematoda; order Plagiorchiida; family Fasciolidae; genus Fasciola; species Fasciola hepatica. The sequence goes on from CANUEZ040000040.1 coordinate 7,088,036, forward strand.
ATATACATATATTTTTCTCTGCCGAGTCGTCATTTTAAGCAGCACAGGTGCCCAAAAAACAAATCTTGGGGTGACCTACAGCCACTCGTTGACCAAGTAGAGCGCAAGTACTCGCAGTAGCCAATTCTGGGGTGGTATATTACAGATTGAGGGGGGGGGGAAAAAACATTCCTCGGCAATCTACTACGGTTGTCACACTGTTTAGTTAAAGTTCAGCCGCTGAGATGCTAATAGCTTGCAAAAGATGTCCTTCTAAACGAGAAAGTCTGCTTCCTGAACGGAGTTTTAAGTCATTTTGTAGGAAGCCCCCGTAATATGGGCTACATCTTACCATGCTGCTTCCTTAACTGCGAGTATTCGTTAGTCCTTTCTGTTACGCATGAACCACCCATCCGTCACTGCAAAGCTTCACATAAAGCCGACACGGTAACCAGAGCAATACCCCCCGCGACTCGTGAGTTGGAGGACACGGTTAATAGAGAGGAAGTGAATAAGGTGCGTGTAGTGTGCACATGCAAGCGCCAAACGGCCGTTGTGTTGGGCAGCAAGATTTCAGATAAACGATAGTGTGTGCTAAACAAAAAGCAAGGTTGAATGCCAAAACACCCCGGCCGATTTCCTGGGGGTGACGTCAGTTGCAAATTTAGACAAAACAAATAATGCTAAAAACTGCCCGCGACGATTGTTAATGACATTACTTCATGTTGCTTTATTGTATCTGTATGTTTACATACATCACGACTGCGCGGAATACACACTCGAGTGTGAGCCCATCTAACCGGTGTTTTTAATCCTTAATTGCGCGTTGTTCAGGCGGGAGCTATGCTGCACTCATTGCGATTAGTACAACTACTCTGGTTCGGCTCTTCATTATCACACCCGGCGTCGCGGACATAAAACCTGCCATGGGTTTCGGTGCCTTAGAGCTTATGGATATTCACGTGGCCTCAAGTGAATTAGAACGTTATCTGGAATGTTTCAAAATCCGGTGTTTGACGCGGAAAACGCGGATTCCGAGAGAAAAACAGCTCACATCCTATCTGTCGTCGGAAGTCTTAAAGCCGTTAGATAGTACAAAGATAAGAGGCCGAAGCCAAAATGGCCCCGGGTCATGCCATTATCCAGTTATGTGAAGGTTGTTCACAGGATAAAGGGCAATGAGAAAAAGAGAAGGGGTTCAAGTCACTAATCTGAAAGGTATCTTTTGCCTGGTATTACTGGCAAGATGGAGGATAGACCACTGGATAAAGCAAAAGGGTTCAGGATACTAGTCTCCAATGCATTTTGCTTCTTGTACTGACAGTAAGCTGGAAGATAAACCGCTGAACAGTGCGGGAAATTTCATCTCCGCAGCAGTCCGTTCAGCTTGAGTGGCGCGAAAATATCCGTCAGGGTAAACCTGTCAAACACCAAACGGCGAGATCCTTGCAGCCCAGCCGTGGCTCGAAAACGACGGGCATTCTTTTACGGAAAATTTGGCTTTCCCCTATTCATTCATTTCTCAGCCTTGTGGAGTCCCCAGATACTTCCTTCCTCGACTTTTGCTGCCGGCTAAGTTCCAAGTTTCGGAGTGAGCAAAATATTATTTATTGTTTCGTGGGAATCAGCGGTCCATCCGCTTTTACACTTTGCACGTGCAAACTTAGGCTTCTAGATGAAAGATTTGAGGACCAGTTACAAGTCCAGTTACGTGATAGATTGGTGAGCGAAATTGTTCGTGTTGTTCTACAAAGGCCGTTACTGTAGACTTGATATTGCACATTCCAGTCTGCTAAACTCGCCTGTGAGCAATTTCAAGATGTGAACGCAGGTGTTTATGAGAAATTGACCACTCTATTCGTAGCTGTCAAAGCCTAGAAGTCAACAGCACCAAAGTTGCTCCAAATCAAGCTACTTAATGAATCAAATGGTGTCCGTCTTGGATACAACAACTCAAAAATTTAAAATTGGGCGGCAAAGTCGATTGCCTGCTCTGCAGCGGCAATAGCTGTCCTAGGACCAATGTGTGAAAATGACATTACCACTTCCATTGTTAATCTATACGTTGTCTCTGTTCCACTACCTTTCAGGCCTACGTCCCAGCCAATCCAGCCTAAAGGAACCTCTCAACGAGGCTGAGCTCCAATGAACCTTTTCCTACCTTTTATGTTACGCTTATCCCTGGGACTCCCGGTGCCTAGGACGTTAATAAACGTTTGACTAATATAGGCCCTGTGCTGATGTCGGTGTTCTTCCCTTGTGTGTGTGTTGGACATCGGCCCGGTATTTGTTTACCAAACATGAACAACAATTCTATCTCAGATCCATTTCAGACTGATCGCTATCTCGCCCATTCATCCAGATTCGTCTCCCCCTTTACAGCGCAACGACACATACGCAAACTAGATATTTGTGCAGCGCGATATCTGCATGAGTTATAGCCCACGATAATATTCTACGTAATGTATTGCTTATAATATAATGAGTTGCAATGCAACAACTATTATGGTGACCATTACGAAAAATAAATAAATGTAAATAAATCTCAGATCTGTAGGGTGAAAAGTAATAAAAAATTTAACGACGAATGCCATGTATTTGAAACAAGCTTTTCGCGATATGAACTTTAAAAGAGAACACAACAGTGTGGAGTTGCACAATTTTTAACCAGAGACATTTCCTTGTATCTTATCGAGCGCATACTACAGATGCTACAGTAATACTTAACATCACAGAAATGCTAAATAACATGTTTGAGTCAAAAGGCTACCCGAAAAATTTTATCAAAATGCATAGCGCAGCACGTAGTCGAAGTGCACGGCCATAGTCGGTCCCCAAATGTCAAGTTTTTGCAGCTGCCTTTCGAGGGCGATGATGCAGCCGAACCGTTCGCTCGCCCTCTCAAATCGGTGAGAAATCAGCTGTACGGCGCTGCCGGGCCCGTCCTACCCTGCACATGGAGACAGATGTCGTTCCCCCAGTCAAACAACCTCCACTAGTTCACTCCAAGTCAAGCCTCCTATGCACGTTCACGTGTGGGTGCTCGGCCTCCTACCTAAGCAGAACTGAACGTCATCTTTGCCTGGGAGTGGCCAAACAGGGCCCACGGTTGGTGGACACCTATGTTAACCAATGGGAAGCACACACCCAAAGGTCACCGGCCAGGCAGCCGCCAGCCTCTTCCATCGCACGCCGTTTGCTTGATACAAAACACCGGGTCGACCGGACAAGTGCCTTTTCTGTGATCTTTTTCTGCCACCTATTCACGCGACTGCGATCCAACGATGGGAACCTAGTTTGTGCAAGCAGAAGGATCTACTTTTTGCCCTGGCGCTGCCTTGGTAAAAACGTGACATATTTGGATCTACCACCGGTAGTGTAGTCTTACCATTGTGGTGTTTATTAGTATTGTATTATCTCTAGTATGCACCTGATGAGGTACAGCGAACTCCGTCCGGATACAAACCTGTGCGACGTACCTCTTCTGTGTTCTATTTCCAAATGTCATACACGCATCTATATATATATATATATATACGTATATATATATATATATGTACATATATATACACGTATTTATATATATATATACATCTGCATACACATATCGCAACAGGCGCTGCCTCAGATGATATCGGTCTATCCACTAATTCCATCCGTTCACGGTAAGCTATCGACTTTACTGGAATTTTACACAACTGAACTCTGTCATCTTCGGGCCCCCTCCTTCAGTCTCACCCCAGAAGGGAAGAACTTTGGTGACCCTTCGACCTGGATGAGAGCACATGGTGAGCCGGCCACCTTCGGCCCAACGAAATTCAAGTGACGTCTTTCAGCTAGGGGCTATGTAGCGATGCCACTGCTCACCCGCGCTGCCGGTGGGAGAACTATGCACATGACGCTGGGAGATCTCCAAGTCAACCCTCCCCTAGGTGTCCAATATATAGTGATCGACTGATCACGCACTGTCTATCACCTGTCCAACTATACTTTTCGCGCAAGCGGCAATCGCAAGAGCTGCCTCCGACACACTTTCCCGGCACACGCCAGAGTGCGATCTCCTTACTCAGGCCAAAACTAGTGAGCCCGATCCATTTATAATTTTTGCCTAATTCCGCCGAAGTGACCCAGCCAGGTCAAGTCTACCGTAGTTTTTTCTTCCTTTCGTCGGTCATATATTAGGCCTAACAATAGTTACGTTGTCCTTATCGCGTTATCATGTCCCTAATGGGCACTCTTTAACTACGTACACTTCTTTGTTTTGATCTTCATTAAAGCATCGACCAGCCTTCCACTCCCATTGGTTCCCGGGTTTTGCGTATCAGGCGTTGCCAACAAATTTTTGCAATTCCAGGCTAGTTCGTTTCCACAACTTGCCAATTTCACAATGAAGAAAGGGTCTAAGCCAGAGTACGAATCGGAGTGCCATGAAGCTCAGATGAAAACACTGGATTTCATACCGGAACATCCGGAGGTGTTCACTGCCGTCCTCGAGCCTTGTTTCCAGAAGGCTCGCACATCTATTCAGCAGTCCAAAAACAATAAATTGCTCTCCGCAATCCCTGCTATTATGATTCCTTGAATCCGGGGTATCGTCATGAACCCACCGGATCACAACCCGTATTACACACTTCAGGAAGCTCGGATTAGGCTCGTGGCAGCATCAGAAGAAAAGATGCATCCAAAAAGCTCTCTCCGAAATCCAGCTGGTAGACATAAGCCCCATCGCAGTCGCTACGGTGAGTGCGTTCATTGGTAGGTACGACTTCCATGGACGACGCGGCCTCGTGTCAGCCATGGACGCAATCGTTTCCATCATATGCTCAGAGCTTAGTTGCCGTTCTAATACAAGGTCATACCCAGGACAAGTTCGCAGAGGTTCCAGACAAACTCCTCGAGCAGTCATGTCCTTTTGTTCCGCAGTCCCTCTCTTTCGCCAACATCACTTTTACTCCAACAGATCCCGCTGTTAACTCGGAGTCGACAACCGCCCACCACAACGCACCCGTTAGCAACCCTGACATTCAGACGTTATGCCTGGAGATCCGCCTTATATAGTAAGCGGTCGAACAGCAGGAGGCCACCAATAATAGTCTGTTTTCACGAAGCGAAAGCCGTCACCTTCCTACCCCGAACCCCCCAAAAGCAGACGCACAATCCGGCGAGTGTTTTTGTCAACCCAGTTTCGGACCCAAGGCGCGTAAATACGAACAGCTTTGTACGCACCGCACCCGACAGAAAAACGGCTAGGCTCATAGGCGACTGCGGCAACCTTCCCGGGCGCCCCTATTCCTAGCCGCCTCATTTACGTGAACGAGGGGAATTCTAGTATCAGCTTCTTAATCGACACGGGAGCGCAGGTCAGCATAATGCTGACTTCAAAAGAGCCCACTGTCTCCCTCACAGTTCTCACACCACAATCCGTCAACGCCACTCCGATTCCAACGTATGGCAGTCAGTTTCTCACCCTAGACCATGGCTTGCGTCGTTCGTTCCCGTGAGTTTTCGTCATCGCTAAAGTGCACCAGGCTATCCTGCACTTAGATTTTTTAGAAATTCACGGTCCTGTGGTCAATCCCGATGATCGAAGGCCAGTAGATCGAGTCACACCATATTTCGTTGTTGGTTCCTTACCTGAAGCTCAGTCACTAGTGATCCTCACGCTGATACTCACTTCCGAACCAGAATTCGGTAGCTTATTCAGCGGGTGCCTTTATCCCGTTTACCCAAGCCACAACCTGCCTCCAATCACCACCGATGTGGCTCATCACGCCGTCACATAAGCGCCCTTGGTCTACGCTCGACTGCAAAGCTTGGCTCTGGAGAAACCCCGTGTAACCAGCTCCTAGTTCCAACATGTGCCCTGCTTGGGAATTATCCGGCCTTTCAAAAGTCCGTGAGCGTCACTCCTACACGTGGTCCCGGAGAAGTCGCCTGACGACTGGAGACGGTGAGGGGGCTATCGCTCAGTCAAGCGAGTGGCTGCTCCCGACCGATATCCTATTCCTCACATCTTGGACCCCACTGTTGGTTTGGCTGGTAAGATAATTTTCAGTCGAACAGATTTATTGCGGGCAAATAACCAAATACCAGCGGCTAATGCCGACATCACCAAAATAGTCGTAACGAATCCGTTCGGCCTTTTCGAGTTTCTACGAACACCGCTTGGACTTGCCAACGCCGCGCAAAATTTCCAGGGTTTCATCGATATGGTTGCAGTGGTTTGGATTCCGCGTTCGCTTATCGGGATGATATCCTGATTGCCAGCTGGTCTGGGGCGAAACTCCTAGAGCCTTTCCGCACGCCTTGCGACAGCCTATCTAAACACGGGGTCACGGCCAACGCAAATTAGTGGGTACTAGGTGTCGACACCATCGAATTCTTAGGCCACAAGGTTACTTCCACAGGGATTATGCCATCACAAGATAAGGTGCAAGCCATTCTGGACCACCTGGAGTCTATGTCAATCAAGCAACTACGACATTTTGATGGGTTCGGCGTTTCATCCCGCAGTGCGCTCATCTGATGCAGCTTCTCACAGACCTGTTAAAAGGCAAGGCAAGGCAGCTGGTTATCCCAGAAACCACAGTAGACGCTTTTGCTATTCTGAAGCAGGCTATCGGCAGAATAACCTCGCTGTCACACCTGAAACCGACTTCCTCGATTGCGTTAGTCACGGATGCGTCGGACAAAGCCGTGGGCTCAGTGTTGCAACAATACCTAGCAGACACTCGACAACCCGTTACATTCTCTCTGAAAAACGGCAACCAGCTGGAGCCAAGTATAGCCCCTTTGGCCGTGAGACTCTAGCTATCTGCCTAGGCATCCGTCTTTTCAGGCACACCTTAGAGTGAGGCGAATTCACGGTTTGCACCAACCATAAAGTAACCATCCACGCAGTGAAGTCCACCACGCACAGATGCTTTCCAAGGGAGTCTGAAAATCTGGATTATATCACTCAGTACACGAGTGATGTACGTCATATCTCAGATATCGACAATCCTGTTTCAGACACGCAATCTCGCACTCACAACCTGGACCCCAGAACCGCCAGCCCGATCAACCTTGAAGCTATCGCATCTGCTCAAGCAGACGATCCTGAGGTAGAAAAGTTTCGTAGCTCCTCATCGCTGTGGCCCCAGTCGGTTTCCGCTCCTCCAAACGAAGGTTAAGTGCTGTGTGATATGCCCAAGGGCCAACCAAAGCTGGTAGTGCTGTTAGCTTTAAGGCGAAAGGCCTTTGAAACCTTACGTGGTTTACCCCAACCCGGTATGAAGACCTCTACTGAACTCGTTCGTGACCATTTTGTTTGGCACAACATGAAGCGCGACGTCACTGAATGGGCCCGTACCCTCATCCAATATCAACATTCGAAAGTACACAGGCACAAAACGGCTTGTTACCAAAATTTCCAGCTGTCGAATCACGTTTTTAACACAAGCATGTTGACCCAGAAGGGCTGCTACCCCCGTCAAAGGGTAGCATATATCCCATTACTTGTGCAGATCGTTTCGCCAGATAGCCGCTGGCTGTACCTTTGCACAATACAGATAGCGAAAACAGTCGCCCAAACTTTCTCAGAACTCCTGTTGAGGGTACCACAGACCGCGGCCCGAATTTCGAGGGAGTCTTCTGTAGTCTTCTAAAACGTTCAAGCACCAGTTGCATCCATAACACCGCCCGCCACCAGTCAACAAACGGAATGGTAGAATATTTCTATCGCCATCTGAAGGCAGCCTTATCAGCTCACAAAAATTCAGACTGGCGGGAGTCACTACCGCCAGCACTTTGAGGATGCATCAAAGCTGTTGGGGCCGATCTACAAGCAACATCAGACGGACTCACATTCCGTTGCGTGCCTTGACTTCCCGGCGACACGGTAGCCTTGACGTTCATCATCACTTTTGATCAAGTTGATCACGCCGCCAGGCTCGCGCACCAGATGCGTAAGTTACACTTACTCGCGGCTCGTGAAAGAAATACGACGGTTTACCTGTACCCAATCCTACATGACTGTCCGCATGTTTTCCTCAAAACAGCGGCACGCCCTCCTCTACAGCCTGCCTACTCCGGCCCCCACAGAGTCCTTCGCCGCCTGAAGAGAACATTCGTCATCGGCTGCAACGGCAGCAATGTCACGGTTACCGTGAACCGACTCAAGCCAGTTATTCTGGCCGGATCCATTCCGCCCGATGTCACCCCATCAAATTCTTCAGGACCGGCACTCAAGTCCCCGGCATTCCATAAGCCGAAGTTACCAAAGCCGATGACCCAATTGTAACAACCGGTCATGAAAAATTCCCCCAAAGGCACTACAGTTCCATGTTTCCTTAGCATCAATCACTTATTCACACTGTTGACTTCTTTCATGCACTGTAAACTTTTACGAACCAAAGTTTTTTTGTTTGCGTACAAACCACTACTCTGTCATATCCTTGTTCTGGATCTGCGTGACGCACGTGCTTCTTTCTGGCAAGTCACAATTTGGTTCCCCGTTTTTGAGTCCTTGTGATTGCATAGTTGAGGTTTGAACCTGCTTCGTGTCAATGTTATTTGATAGTCTAGTATCGTAGAATTTCACGGATAATCGCTTTTTGATTTCGGGATCCGTTGCAAATTTGGCTACATATTGCTCAAAGGCGACTGACAACACTCAGTTAACCAGTTTAAAACGAGAAGGTACGCAACATGCCGAAAAAAGGGTCGAAGCGACTGGAATCAGGACAGGACATTATACTGCAAGTCACTTGGGAGGTTTGGGTACTTTCGTTTTTTTAGTTGTTGCTACTCACCTAGTCCTGTCAGTGTTAGCTACTGTATTACCGGGGGTAATATGGATTGCAAGAACTTCGACCTGTTTAAGCTAAGGATATTAGACCTAGAACGATAGCTGTTATCGGCTAGGCAGCAAGCCCAGGATGCAGAATAGAGGTGGAGACAGAGCAAGGGAGAGCAGAAGACGAACGACCGCAGCCTATCTGACGGATCAGGACAAATCAAATAGGAAACTTCAGGCCGGTCGCCGAATATAAATCATCAAAGCCACCAAAGATCGGTCTGCCAAGACTAGAGCTGACGGTTTTTGGAGAGCGACCTGAAGACTACTGCAAGTCCATCAGGCAGTTCAAAACGTTCGTCGAAAAGAAGATAACGGGCCCCAGGAAAAGGCTTCTCTACCTGACTCATTACTGTCGAGGTCGAGCAAGAGAAGCTATCGATGAGTGTACCATGCTCGACCCGGAACAGGGCAAGGAAGATTTTTAGGGATCTGTTTGACCAGCCATTCAAAGTAGCCCGTAATCCAATAGAAGGAGGGATGGTAGAGGCAAAGAGAACCAAGGGCAAAGTTTTTGTGATGGCCGACCTAGTGATCGAAATACAGAACTGTTCAATAGACCTCGACCATTCAGGTTACAGGGCTGACCTAGATGCAATGCACACCTTGGAGGGCATGGTCCGTCACCTCCCTCCCGAACTACAGGTTCGGTGGGCGGAAGAGGCGGAACGTATCAGCCAAGGCGACCGTAAGGCTGAATTCGAAGAATTGACCGAATACCTGGACAGGCAAACCAAGACAGCCGACAGCAGATTTGGCCGACTTATCAGGGACAGCAACCGAGCAAGCAAGTCTGGTATTAACCAGGCTCAAACCACTGCTCGGGAACAGCCGAAATATCAGCCTTGGACCAATGCACACGCCATTTTACACGATGCCACGAAGCAGTCAAGTTACAGGTGCTGTGACGCTATCCGTGGGCTACTAGAATGCAACAAGTTCATCAACGCCACGACAGATGAGCGTTGAGGAATGGCGAGGACGACAGGAGCATGCTTTATATGCCTCAGTACCACACACCGGGAGGCAGCTTGTCGAACAAAGGCCAGATGTGGTCACGAGGGTTGCGCGGGCAGACACCACCCATTGTCACACCAGGCGAGAGAAACTACACCAGAGACGAACACCTGGCCTAGGGTGATTTGTTCAATGTCGCTGTCTGCCAGTAAACCGGTGCGTTCAGGAGTAGTTGCCGTGGGAGTGGAGACCCCAACTGCGGTGGTTAAAGCGTTGGCTTTCGTCCACAGTGGATCGGACCCTACCCTAATGAAAAAGCAGTTTGCCGACAAACACCGGCTCGCTAACAGTGCGACGTCGTTAGCAGTGAGTACGGTGGGCGGAACAAGAGTAGGGATTGCCTGCCGGTCGAGGTTACAGCTCATCTCTTTAGATACTAACGAGCAAATCGAACCAACGGAAGCATTCACATAAGCTGATCTCTCAATGCGAGCATCAAGGTCGGTCAACGCAATCTTGACTAGGTGGCCCCGTCTGCAGGATGTAACCCTTGTGGACTTGGAGAGAGACGGAGTGGACCTCCTCATCGGCTGTGACATGGCCGAGGGGCATTGGGTACTTGACCAGAGAGTGAGCGACCGCCAGGCACCTTATGCCGTACGCTCAGCTCCGGGATGGATATTATATGGTCCAGTAGGGGGACTTGGTTCCGTGAATTATGTATCACCCTGAAAGGACCGCATAGAGTATCAATTGCAGCGGCTGTATGAAGGGAGTTTCAAAACTTTGAAGAAAAAATACTACCGTTATCTCAAGAGGACCACTTCACTTTGCAAACAATGCGGCAGGGAACCAGAGGCCTTAAAATCAGTTCGGGGTTCCCCTTCCATGGCGCATACCAGGTGATCCTTGGTTCGATAGCAGAAACTATGCTATGCAAAGACTACTACGATTGAATGAAAGGCTCGCTCGAGACCAGGATCTGTGGGGACGATAAGCAGAAATGATGAGGCGAAACGAAACTTTTGGCTATGTTGAAAAGTTACCTGTAACCACCGACGGCCGGAACTGGATTTGGTATCTACCTCTTTACCCGGTTATCAACCCCAAGAAACCCGAAAAACTGTGTGTAGTTTTCTACTGTGCAGCCGAGTTCCAGGGCATATCATTAAACCATCGCCTGATACAGAGGCCTGACTGGACCACGCCATCGGTTGAAGTTTTGGGCCGTTTCAGAGTGGGTAGAGTGAAAATACCGGTAGGGGAACGAGATGTGTTTTTTCCTGTGGTGGGAAGAGAACAACTGGGAAAACCCAGTGCCGAGTTATGGGATGGCCGTCCACCCCTTTGGAGCTGTATCATCGCCGAGAATCAGTGAACAAACATGGAGCTTCAGTCCACCGGTCGGTGGTAGATAGCGTCGGCACAAAATTCTACTTCGACTACTATCTAAGGTCATTCAGTGATGTAGACTCGGCCCTAGCGCAGTTCAGAGGCCAAACAAGAATGCTAGAAGAGGACAGCTTTCATGTAACGAACTGGATGTCGAAAGCTTCAGAAGTGCTCGAGTTCATTCCGTACCACCAGAAGGCCGAAAGGGTTAGAGATTTGGACGGCTCTCCACTCCCTGCCGAACAGGGTCTAGGGATACAATGGAACTCGAAAGCGGACGACTTTGTTTTCGAGCTAAACGTTCCAAAGCTGCCATTAACCCGTCGTGGTATACTATCTTCTGCCTCCAGTTTGTCCGATCCGCTCAGTTTCGCCTCTTCCTGGCTGTTACCCAGAAAGATCCTGCTGCAGCCGCTCCCATAAGAAATTCTGTTGGGACCAACCACTGGGCCGAGGAGACCGGCCGCACTGGGAGGAGTTTCTGAACACCCTAGAGTCTAGGGCACATAAGGATTCCATTATGTTTTCCCCCTGGTCATGCAACACGGACAGGAGAACTACACACCTTTTCTGATGCATCCCGGGTCGGTTACGGAGCCGTGGTATACGGACGATGATGCACGGGGGATGACCAGCGTGCTACGAGGATCCTGCTCGCCAAGGCCCGATTTGCCCCACTGAAGCCGGTTTCGATCCCGCGCCTTGAACTCAGAGTAGCCGTGTCAGCAGTCAGGGCGGTTCAAGCGGTAAATAGATGTTTAGAATTCTATATTTGGTTGGCTAGTTTCTGGACGGACTCGACGATAGTACTGCACTACAATAACAACTTCCGGAGCCGGTTTAGTACTTTCGTTGCTAGCCGACTTACTATCACCCAAGACGAATCGGCCATGAACCAGTGGAAGCATGTCAGGTCTGGCGATAACCCAGCAGATCTCTGCTCCCGAGATGCAACCAACTTCAAGTAACTCGACACGTGGACGGGAGGATCGAAGTTCCTGCAAATGCTTAAACAGTTCTGGCCTGTGAATGAACTAAAACCCCTTCTGTAATTGCAGCTGGAGATCAAAGGCGTGGTGATGACGGCCACAATCGTCAAAGCATCATACCTTTTATCGCGTTTGGTCAGATTTTCTTCCTGGATGAAGAGGCCTCGGTCGTTAGTCTAGTTGGCTAGGTTCAAGAGACATTTGCTGGTCCTGAAAGGGGTCCGCCCCGTCCGGTCGCATACGAATGGGTCTGATAAGTCCCGATGAACTACGAGCCGCAGAACACGATTTATTTAAGATGATACAACGGGAGGCTTTCATCCGGGAAGTCCAGAGGGCGGAAGAAGTGGGACCAATCGAAAAAGGAATATCATCTCCGAGAGACGACTTGAAGCATTTAAACCCCAAACTCACTGGTGGACTGCTACGGGCGGATGGTAGGCTGACCATCGTCCACCTGAGCTTTGACACGAAATACTCCATATTGCTGCCGGCTCGACAACCTGTAGTAGAGCTAATGATTCAACACGTCCACACCGTGGAGGGACATGCCGGGGAAAGTCACGAGACGAGCGTCATCCGGGAGCGCCTTTGGTTGCCGAGAGGAAGAGCGACTGTAGAACGCGCAACCCAACGATGTGTACAATGTAGGAGACGCAATGCCACGGCGGGCAAACAACTCGTGCCCCCACTACCAGAATGCAGGGTGACTACGGGCTGGTGGCCGTTCAGCGACACCGGGTTGGACTAATTCGGGCCTCTGTGGATCAAGTGTGGGAAACGGTTGGAAGAACGATATGGGTGTGTGATGACGTGAATGAAGTCATGTGCGGTGCACTTAGAAGTTACGCATTTAATGACAACCGACTCCCTCCTATGGGCCTTGCAGCGCTTTATCAACCGAGGAGACGTACCGGCAGGTATATACTTCGACAATGGGTCGAACTTCGTGGGCGCCCACCGGAAACTTCAGCTTTGGAGCAAAACATGATCACGGACGAACCACAGAATCGAACAGCGGCCTATGGTATACACTGGCACTTCAATCCCGTGCAGGCCAGCCACCGTGGCGGCTTATGGGTATGCCTGATCCGGTCTACCAGGCGAATATTGCTGTTGATCATGGAGTAACAGCCGCCCGACGACGAGACGTTAAGCACCGTCATGAGTGAGGTCGAAAGAAGAATTCTGAGTAACCGTCCGCTGGTTCCACTAACGAACGGCTACCCCACCCATCTAGCGTTCACCCCGAACGAATTTTTGACGGTAAGGTCGAAAGAGGGTCTCAGAGGACCAGTAAACCCTCGTGGGAGCTACCTTCGTGGATGAAAGCATGCAAACTATCTTGCCAAAGTATTTTGGAGGCCATGGTTGCGGGAGTACCTACTGGATCTGCAAGCTCGACAGAAGTGGCTGGTCAAAACAAGACCATTCAGAGTTGCGGATGTGTTGATGATCTCAAACAAACACGAGCACTTCAGAGCCTGGTCTTCGAAAGTGGTAGTGAAAACCATCGAAAGCTCCGGCGAAGTGATAAGAACTGTGAAGGTAAAGACCGCCAAAGGAACGCTAATCCGCCACGTACGCAGTATCGGCCTCCTCAAGAATGAAGACGGAAAAGTCGATAACAAGGAAACCCAGTAGACTATTCCTCATTCGTCTTCGAGGTGAGTAGATGAACCCCTCTGTGTGGGGGCATTTACGACATATTGACGTAATGAACTATCATACACCCTGACACACACACACACTTACGTGGTACAGGTTTATAATTCATGACTTCCGTCAAACACGTTGCATTTCTCACCGTTTTTCTTTGAAGGTACAGAAGGATTTTTCAATATATGGTAGTAGTTGTGATTCCATCAAATGCCCTGGAGCATACACATCTACGTGATACACGTTTATACTTCATGTTCCCCATCAAAACACGCCGCAGGGCTGATTGTTCCCCGAGTATCACCGACATTATGAAAGATCTCCCCCGTGAGTGATGGTTGTTACTATTTGCCCATATACCAGAGTTCTACCTCACCCATGACACCCACACGCACATACACACACTCACACAAACACACCCGGCCGAAGCACAGCGGCTCCCTCGAGGACAGCACCTATGTTCCTCCTTCACACCCGCCATCGATCAGTCTTTTCATGGATGACGCAACAGTAACATCGCGTCGGTGTGGCCACCGGATCAAGCGAGATCGCGAGTACAGCGTAGGTACGCGCACTGACAGCGGGGTCTAGGTAGGTAGGAATAATCAGTACCCTTATTCCAAACCTTGCACTCTGCTAAGATTTGGGAGGATTTTGGTGGGCGGTGTAACAAGCGGTCGTGGAAAATTCCCCCAAAGACACTGCAGTTCCATGTTTCCCTAGCATCAATCACTTATTTACACTATTGGCTTGTCTCGGGCACTGTGTGATTTTACGAACCAACGTTTGTTTGTTCGCCTTCAGCGCACTACTGTCATATCCTTGTTCAGGACCGGTAGCTTTCTGCTGTCCAACAGAGCGCTATTTAAAATTATACGTTCAGTTTGAGAGGGTGCGCGATAGCTGATGCGCTTGTTGGTGAATCGTATAGCTAGATGCGCAATGATACTGTAACACGCAGGGGCAATGCTCTTCCGACGAGGGTAGCACGCGTGATCTGCAAAAGCACATAAGGAAAAAACTCCATGAGCCAAGGCTCAGTAAGTGTATCAATGTCACCAACACTTACATTAAACGAACAACAAGATGGTGGCCTCCAATCTGGCCTTCACACTGCTCCCCCCAACAAAAGAACACTTTCCCCAGTGTTCCGTACTCCAACACACTACAGGAGTACTGAATCTCCAGGGACCACAACTCGGGTAGGCCATACCACCAGACCTCTATTGGGCCACACCAAATCTACGCCTCAGATCACTTCACAATTATCCCCTCGGCCCATATCAGGTCTATCTCTAAGGCCTCCCACTCCCCTCAATGCGGTCCCGCCGTGGGTGCCAAAAACGCAACACGCAGGGGCAAAGCTCTTCCGACGATAGTAGCACGCGTGATCTGCAAAAGCACAAAAGGAAAAAACTCCATGAGCCAAGGCTCAGTAAGTGTATCAATGGCACCAACACTTACATTAAACGAACAACAAGATGGCGGCCTTCAATCTGGCAGTTACAATACAACTCATGCTGAAGTATTCATAATTTGGACATTATTTCGTGTATGCATCGATTATCTTGAACGTGCATAGAAACATTCCTAAGACCGCTTAAGTATTTCTAAAACCTATTTGAGTCAGTGGAGACAGCTATTTTTACGATGCTGTTTGGTGGGTAAAAAGCATATAAGGTGTAATTACGCAAATTTGTTGTCTGCAACCTAATTTAAGACACCTCAGTGATCATGTTCGAATTGCGCCTTCTTGCAATTTACTGGTGATCGTTGTTATCCATGGTTTAAATGCCCACCGAATGCTACAAAACTTTCCTTTTATGGAAAATCTGATGGTGGTGGCATCTGCGGTAGAACCTATTTTTTATAACCTGTACTCGAGTCACCGAAATCTGCTCCATGATTAAATCAGTGTACTCCCGCAACAAGACTCGCCAAAGGCTTCCACTACCCAGTTATTTCTTAGCAATAGCAACGTTAGTGCGGCTATTCTGACCATTTTCCCTGGTCCTTACGGGTTCGTTATGAATCTCCAAGCCGAACAACCCGCTTCGTTTATTTGGAGCATAATTCCCGACGGTTGAGTTGGCTCCCACCCCCAATTTTTCTACGAGCCACCGGCCATCCGCGGCGTAATCACCAGCGGGACCAGTCACGGCGGTCTGTGGAGGCTACGCCGGCAAAACCGTTTATATACTAAATATTGGCAAATTAAAACAAGTTTCGCAACGGAACTGAGGACCTCATTCTTATTTTCCGCATATAGAACTTCATCAAACTCAACCATTTTCTCCAGTTTGCTAGCTTAACGCCAGTCTGACGAACATTAAAGTTGGACCACAAGACACTATCTTTCGGGACCTGCGTGAGGCACGTGCTCCTTTCTGGCACGTCACAATTCGGTTCCCCGTTTTTGAGTCCTTGTGATCGCATTGTAGCGGTTGCCATCTTCGTTCATACTTTTACCACGTTTATTGTTTAACTGAACGCTGACTGCCAAGCGCGGTTGCCATTTTACCGTTGCTCTTGCGCACGCTCTCACGCACGCTCCCAAATACACGCTAACCACTATCTCTCCCAATCGCCTTCTCGTTCTCACGGGTCGTGGAGAATACTGTTCTGGTTAACATATTTGTGCAGTGCCGCACATTAGAGTAACGTGCAGGTGGTCCACGCCGTACGAAGGACCGAAGCACGCGTTTACTAAGGAAACCGCGAAGTAAGGTCTAATCAACCTTACAGCATAGTTGAGGTTTGTACCTGCTTCGTCTCATTGTTATTTGATAGTCTAGTATCGTAGAATTTCACGGATAATCGCTTTTTGATTTCGGGATCCGTTGCAAATTTGGCTACATATTGCTCAAAGGTGTCTTACTCCACTTGTCCGGCTGTCCTGAAACAGCTCTCAACACAAAGCCGCCTCCATCGACTTCCAATCGCGAACGGATGATCAAGAAACCCGTTCGCCTCGCAGATACGGCATGTTGGACCCCATGAAAAAAAGAAAAATTAAATTAAAATAAAAACAAAAGAGCTCTGTTTTGGCTGCTCATTCAAGGTTAGTCTTTCACACCGAGGCCATTTACCGTTTCATTTTTTGCCGCTAAACGACTTTTCGATGTTCTGCCCATCCATCACCTCTGGAAACCATCACTAAAAGCCTGCAGTTTTAGAGGGACTCACGTCGTTTTTCGAAAATACCCGCTAGCTTACGACAGGACACCGACTGCCCTCCGGTAAGTTTTCGCATCCGTCATCAACTGCGCCCGCACTAGAGACCCATACGCAGGATACAAGCATTTTTGAAAGGACCGACCACAACACCCCTTTATCAAGCCGAACCTGCACTAGGTCATCCAATTGGGTGAGCGGAGAGAAAACTCCCCTGACACCTTCGCCGTGAGCACCGGACAATCTTGCCTCCCGCGTTGAACTTACGAGGATTTTCGGATTAGATAGCCAGCTACGGCTGCTCTCCCCAGTGTCTCGCTTCCAGTGCCAACGGCCACATTCTACCGCACTTAACTTTTTGTTCTCCCTTTGGTTTTTTCTACTCTCCTCCTTGGGGGACCTATGTTGTCAATTCACTTTTAACCCAAATAAAATGGTTTCACTCAGTCGTTTATTTTTACTTCTCAGAATAATTTATTCAGTTCGGAATAACCTTACACGTTTTTTTCGTTGTCATGTGAGTTCAGCCCGTCAGGTGACCGGATGTCACACACAGGCAATACCACTGGATCCGAGGACTTTGGAGCTGAGACGGTTTCAAAGTCACAAAGAACGGCAACATTTATTTATTCCACTGGCGTTATCACAAGCGAGATACCCGTTCGCTTTCCAGACTCCTAAGTCGAAGCTCTTCTTGCGGGCGGTCTTCTAGGAATGGGGCTCCATAATGATCAGCCGATCTCACCCTGTTTTTCACTTGTTCAACTGAATGAGAGGAGAAAAGTTGTTTCACAATGTTGTTCAGTGCAAGTTGCATAGAAACATAAGTGTGCATGTACATAGTTCACATCATCTGGACAATCAGTGAACACACACGTAAGTATCTTTGTTGCTGTGTACAACAATCACATGTGGGGCATTGCACCCAGAAGGTATCTTCGTCCAAGTCAACACTGCAGAGGTTTTGAAGTATTGGTGATTGTTCAAGGACCATACGTCTCCTTCTCTTAGTATTCCTATACTGGGCCGAGGTCATTGTGCTAAAGCGCCTGAACAGTACAAGTTGCATCGGGTCCCCAACTATTTCTATCTCGGATTCGTCGTTATTTCTAACCTCAATGGCTGCCTTACGTTTTGTAGACGAAGGCTTTGTCATGCTTTTGGATGTGCTCGAACCCGGTTCAACGGAACACTCCACACGGGGGAACCCTATTTCTTCCTGAATCTATTCCCAAGTACCGTGGTACAGCACCGTCGTCGCTTAGGTCTATCGGAATGTTAGTGTTCCTATCAAAACACTTAATTTCTACTTCGCTCCCGGAACCGATGACGGCAGCTACGTTCTTCAGCTTCAAACCAATGCATAAACTTTTGGTACCCTGAGCTAACTAATGCAGCAGCAATGTCCTTGGCAATATCCTCACCTAATGACAGTTTCTTATCAGGACTCATTTTTTGCTTTTTCCCCACAATAATCGCACCCATCATTACAGGATGCACATTTCCAGACAGGCTTTTTTCTTCCACGGCCCAACGATCCAGTGGAAGCCGAGTCATGTCGTACCTCAAGACCTGAGCTGTTGCAAGGATGTGGCTGCACGGTAGTAGCCACCGTACATAAAAACTACATGAGCAAACTGGGTTAGCGCCCATGCTTACCTTCGCTGCACATGCTCTGCTGCAATGAACGGTCCAGTAGCCCCCCGATGGGGTCACAGACTCAAGTGCGTGTGCATCAATTTGCTGTTCCACGGCAGAAAGTGCGTGAGCTCCTAACCTACCGGGAAATCCAGCATAGTCCTCCATACCGCACCTCGCCTTCAGTGAACCTAGCAACAGTTGGCCCAAACCTCGACGCCTACTCTCATCTGAATCGTCAGTGCGCCTTAGAATGCGCATAAACAGCCGCTAATGAGGACCTTGCCGACAGGCCTGATTTCAAAAACCTGTTTTCTACCTCAACCCGATTAGTTATAAGCGTGTCCAGATTGCAGGCCTATGTAACACTACAAAAAGCCCACATCATGTACGGTAACCAAGTTCGTTCAAGATACCTCATGGCTGCCGCACACCGACGGCCAACGGCCTCCTTGAACCTACCAAACTATTCTTTCGTCGAAGCGAATACAAGACCGCGCATCCAGCGATGTATGCGGGGTTTGTCATTTAAAGACAAATCACTATTACTTTGAAAACTATACCGCCTCATGTCTCGAAGATCACGAAAGCGGCAAAAACTATACGCGAATTCGGGTAACACTCCCGAAATGCGTTGTACTGGGTCAGACTCCTGTCTAATATGATGGTCTTAACATTCACAGAACGGGGTAACCGTTTTCTCACTTCCCTTAAGGCACGCAGACAGCTTGTGCCACTCTCATTTGGAGGAATGGCATAAAAAAATGACCTACCCAAACCACTTTCGTCAATCAACATTGCGTGCCACAGTATATATCCCCCACAGTTCAGCTGTGTTGCATCAACTAAGAGAACATCAATAAATTTATTTATCAATGGAATAACTTTTCGCGGAATGCAGAAAGCAAAACGGGCAACTCTGTCACGTGAAGTTACTCTCAATGTACCCTTAACCTTAACTAACTCCTTCACCCTTAGAACATCCGAACGACGATCTTCCCGATTTGTTTTCGCTTTCATCGAGTAAACATCTCCGAAGGTAAAAGATTTGTTGAACTTAGTCCGAGAATAGAAGCAAAGTTCTTGGGAGTTGTGGGAAATCCCTATCTACTCGCTAAGATGTGACTCCTGCTTGGGAGTCGAACGACTATTCCTAATATAGAGCTGATCAACAGGCAAATGAAAAACGGTGGTTATGCTGAAGACATCGATATACAACTTTGAACTGGGTTCCCACAGTTTGCACCATGACAAAAGCCGGGCGGCGAATACTTCTGTATCTGCAAGGGTTCAATAAGAAGCTGAGGAGAAATACTTACCTAACTAGAGTCATTTGTGGACAACGATTGTGGACAACCAAATTCCACACGGTTATATGGAAAGCACTTTGAAAAGGCACCAGGATGGGTTTTCACCCAGTTCTGGGAGCTCACTCACATAAATGTAACAACATGTCAAATTCCTCCGTTGGAAAATTTCAAAATCTTCTTCATAACTTTTAAATGACGCATAGGTATCACGAACAATGCGGTAAAAGGTTTCCGAATCGTCAACCATCACATTGGTAGAAGTATCTGGGTGTGCGGAAACAGCCATCGAAATTCACGGGTTGGACCTTGGCCAGCGCGCTTTCATGCCATTGCTTTATTTACCCATATCATAAAACTTAAACAAAAACGGCACTTTACCATGTTGCTTGATTCCAACTTTTGTCAGGCGACAAATCAGGCGTTACAACGGCTGCCGTTATTCAGTATGACAACATTCAACGTTGTATCCTACGAGATCATCTCAAACAGTAGGAGAAATTCGTCCCCAAATCAACAACAATGGAATAATTGTCAGCCTCGTGGTGGGAAGCGTTCACGTTTGACTTCCCGCTTTCGTAAGGTTACACGTTATAAATGCGATAAAATTGGCCATATTCAATCCGTTTGCCGAAGTGCTACGTTTTGTGTGACTGACATTTCCGGTACTCATTCTCGTTTGTCTCCTGATTTTCAGTCTCTATCCTTAGCCATTAACAGTTCATATTCATCTTGTCATTTTAATCTCACCTATTTTGTTAACCATTCATTCATATTGGATACCGGCAGTGTAGTTATTCTTTTCTAATTCTGTTATTCAGCGTTTCCAAACCCCTGTAAATATTAAACCTGTTAACATTTCAGTCGGAGTTATTACTGGTCATGATTTGCATGTAATAGGGACGTGTGAACTATCTCCTACTGACTCCAAATCCAATACTTATCAGTGCTCATTTCTTGTCATTGACTCGCAGTTCTCAATTATTTGTCTTAGTTGCATGAAGAAACTTCACATTTCGTTGTCGTTCTTTTCTGGCTGTTATCATTCCCGTCTTCGTAAATTGATTTTCGAGTGTTCCAGGGCTTCAGGTAGCATCAAGATGGCACCAGTTGTTCTCGAGGCATCGGGGCCGCCAGAATTTCCTAAAAGTCGGATATTACCTTGGGGATTGAGTGAACCAGTGAAGGCAATCGACCAGTTGGTTTCGAAAGATGTCCTAACACATGTGAGTACGTCATCCTGGGCTACACCAATTGTGACCCCATTGAAGAGAGATGGGAAAATCCCGAGAATTTATGGAGATTATCATATTACTGTGATTAAATTCCTGAAGCAGACCAGCTGTTCTACGGTGGGACCGGACGATGTTCTGCATCAGTTTCAGGGTTCAAAATTCTATTCCAAGTTGGATCTTAAAGATGCATTTCTATAAACACCACTAGACGAAAAAAAACCTGAGTTCACAACGATCACTACATCATTGGACTACTTCAGTATAACTTTTAACCTTTTGGTCTCAGTGTGTCACCTGGGATTTTACAAAATGCCATTGATTCTTTCATTTCTGGTTTGCAAAGTGTCGTCGCTTATCAAGACGATGTCATTGTTCACGCATCAACCAGGGAACTACGTGACGAACGTTTGTGCTTGTCGCATAGACGGTTCCGTGTACATTATGTTGCGATTATTCCCGAAAAATGTTCTTTCAATCACTCATTTCACGTGTTTAGGATATCTGGTAAACGAACATGGTTTTCGACCCGGTCCTGGCCGTATTTCTTCTTTATCGCATGCACGCTTATCTACGTCTCTCGAAGAACTTCGTTCGTTATTGGGTTCGCTGCAGTATTATTCTAGATTTATCCCAGACTTTCCTTCTGAAGCAGAATCCTTCTTTGACCTTTGTTCACAAAACTCATCCAAGTGGTGGCCTGTACATGAGTGTGCGCTTCGACAGATGCTCAATTTCCTTTCTGCCAATGCGGTTTTACATGCATTTTCACCCAAGTTACCATCTACTGTCATCACAGATGCTTCTCCTACTGGCATCTGAGCTGTGCTCGAACAGGATGGTCATCCAGTGCTGTGCATTTCGCGTAGACTTAGCCATGCAGAACGTGGATATTCACAGGCAAACCGCGAGGCTCTAGCTGTGTATTGGGCAGTCACTTGACTACACAAATACTTGTTTGGGTCACACTTCACGTTAGTGACTGGTCGTGAAGCACTGAAGTTCATTTACGATCCACATACTTCGTTAGCGAAATCATCCGCAGCCATGGTTCAACGATGGGATGTTGCTCTTAGCGCATATTCTTATGATACTCAACATCGTGAAGCAGAAACTGTTCCTCATGCGGACTATTTGTCTCGTTACGCCACTTCTGAGGATACCTTCTCTGACTGTTTGGTAACCCAACCACTTCCTCCAAATCGGTCGGATCTACTTCATGAAACTAGGAAATATTATCACGCTATTTTGTCTTGCTTTCGACATGGTTGGACAGTGGACATCAAACGTCGATTCCCGGAGTTTTACAAGCGTCGCGAAAGCATTTCTGTGACTTATGGTGGTGTTTTGTGTTTCAATGATCGCATCATTATACCACCTACATTGCGGTCAGCCGTCCCAACTGATTTGCATTCCGGACATCTTGGTATTGAAAAGATGAAATCCTTGACCCAACTTACCTGTTGGTGGCCTGAACTGAACAGTGATTTGTGTCAGTTTGCTAAACGTTGTACCGACTGTGTGCATAGAATTCATTCCCAACCTTCCAAGTGGACTCCGTGGCCCATATCATGCGACGCCTGACAGCGTGTTCATGACGATTATTGCGGACCGTTCCTGAACAAGTGCTACGCCCTCGTTATCAGCGATTATTGTTCCAAGTGGCCTGAAGTTTATTTCACTACTTCATCGAGCTCTGATTTTACTATTACTGCACTTCGCAAGACATTTAGCGGAGAAGGAGTACCATATGCATTGGTTACCGATAACGGGAGTCATTTCACTGCTCAAAAAATTAGACTGGTTAAAGTCCATGGGTTGCCATCATGTGTCAACTCCTCGTCATCGGCAGTCAAATGGCATTGCTAAAAATTTTGTACGAACAATAAAGAGTGCTATCAAATCCACAAATGCAGGAACATTCAGTGAACCCCAGAGAACTGTGGGCAATTTCCCAATGCATTATCGCAATTCTGTCCATTTAACCATGGGTAGTAGTCCGACGAGGCTGTTCAAAGACCGTACACTACGCACTAGTTTACTCCAGCTCGAGTCCACGGAGGTTGCTTATCACAGAGGGAATGATTTGAGGCCCTCAACAGACGTTGTAATTAAGCAACTTGGAAAAGACTTTGTCAGATTTTGGATCTCAATGATGGTTCCATTCATCGAAGACACGTAGATCAGATTGCCTTTAATCCTGTTTCCGATAACAATCCGGTTGATATTAATTCTGGTCTTTTCGAGTCTTTTCCAGATGTAAATGATCCCAGTTCAACAGAAAAGATCCGAGAATTGGAACGTTTACAGAACAAAGAACGCCATAATTACAAAAACCCAGAACTTCATTCAAGCTGCGGCGGATGTGACGATTGCTAATGACAGCACTTCATGTTGTTTTATTGAGTCCGTATGTTTGCGTACATTACGATTGCGCAGAATACAAGTTCGAGTGTGAGTCCATCCAGTCGGTGTTTTTGGTCTTCAATTGCGCGTAGTTCGGACAGGAGTTATATTGCGTTCATCGCGAATAGTACGGCTATTCTGGTTCGGTTCTTAATTATCACACTGCCTCTACTTCTTAGTCTTACTCTCCACATGTTCGTGAAGTCTGTAGGCGATATCAGGATGTGAATAGTCTTACAGAATCCACATCTCATATCATGTGTAGTTGCGACTACCCACGCAACACAAGAAGACACTCGACCGTCCCCTAGGGACTGCCGAAGAGAATCACTTCGATGCAACCGGAAACACACGAAATCAGCGGAAACACCTGATAATTGATAATAAATGTAGAAGTCTTGCCGTGAAGTTTATACGCAGCCAGCACAAAACGTCGTGAAAACATGTTTTTATCACTTCAAAAAGGGGGTTTTTAGGTGCTCAGTGATCCCGATAATATCGCTTAAATAGCACATAAAAACACTTATCGATGGAACGCCAGAAGACCCTCTTTACTTAAACACCTCCGCTCCAGCTTTACCAGTCTTCACACCATCAGTGGTAAACATAAACCACTGATTAAATGAGCCCTCGCGCTGTCATATTGACAATATTTCATCAACGGACCAATAATACCCACTTAAATGACCTGAATATCCCAAAACTAGCTCATATTTCTTATCACTACTTGGTTCGACAGTGTCGTATAATGCAAACAATTATAACTGGACAAGCATATTATGACTTTTACAAGCTCAAGCAGCACTCTCCGGCTTTTCCGATTCCAGGCGCGGTGCAATCTGAAAATCTATGGAGTCTATCTGACAATCCCGATTTGACCTAATGCACTTTCGAAACCTCGTGTTGCGCAGCTACATGCGAACATGAGATCGGAATTTTTATTTGTTTAGTTCCGGTTGCCTTGGGACAACGGAATCTTTCTTGTTGTGAACATAAGGATTTCAAACCCAATGTTCTATAGAAAAACCGTACAACCAAAACTGATCACTTTCCATGACCAGGTGATTGTGTGGCGATTTTTAGGTATTCTGTCGCATTTAATGAATTCCTTAAATGATTGCCAGTTCCAGGTGGTACACGTTCGATGTCGACATTCATTTTCAATCCACCGGCAGGGAAATCCCTGAAGTGCGTCTGATTCAGCGGGGATGTGCGATAACTGGTGAATGTTTCGGGGATTTGTTTAGCGCGCGACAGCTGAAAAAGTATAGCTGACGATAACTAGTAATACTATAAGATAACATTTCGCTGCAGTAATGTAATTAGTTATGCTTTATGTAAAGTTGTACTGAATAGCACATGTTGTGAAATACGTACAAAGATGTAACGAAAGCACTTTAAGTGAAGCATCTACGTTGGAATTCTTCATGGATACAACTAATTAAAAAACCGTTCCTTTTTGTCTTTGACATATACAACACTGTAGCAGTAAATGGTAACCTCGTGGAAAAGTAGACCATACCCAGAGTGCGCAGGATTGTGATGCATAAATGATAATCATACCTAACTGAAACCCACGCAATTTACCGCGGAGTACTATCCAAGCAGCACTAATGAACTTGATGTGTTTTCTTACTAATTGTTAACGGGATGCAATAAAAATACGACGATTGCAAGCTGAACCCCAAGTTACACATACTTACAAGCAAAATATCTCGCCGACGGTTAGGAGGTGAGCAGTTTACGTTCACCGAAACTGACCAGAACGGAGCCCTTTCATTGTCATTATTTTCCAACTACTGAATCCCCCTTAGCGCACCGAAATACTTTACCAGTTCCGTAGCGAAATACTGAGGTTCCATCGGATAATGCACAATCTCAACCAGTGAGTTCTTAATTTAAACCATAATTCCGCATAAACCAGTTAGTGGAATTTATTCCCGCAGTGAAAGCAAAAGCCTGATCTTCATTATGTCACGCCCGAACGAGGTTCGGAATGTATCAAAAAAAAAACGATGCGCCATCCCAAGCAACACGCCCAACTGGGCAATCGTTGGGCAGCGCTACCTGCGCCCAATTGGGAGCTCGTTGGGCTAGCCCAACGTTGGAAAAATTGCTAGAAATGGGCATGTCTTCTTT
This sequence comes from Fasciola hepatica, assembly GCA_948099385.1. Taxonomy (NCBI): domain Eukaryota; kingdom Metazoa; phylum Platyhelminthes; class Trematoda; order Plagiorchiida; family Fasciolidae; genus Fasciola; species Fasciola hepatica. The sequence continues at coordinate 7,113,744 of CANUEZ040000040.1, forward strand.
TCTTAATCCATCTTAGCTGCCCGTTTTTAGTCTATTTGCCCATTACGCACTCCGATCAAAACCACCAACCTGCCACGGATGGGAAAAAAATTTGATAATTTATTATAAAAATGATATACTGATAACTCATTAAACAAAAAATTCCGTTTTTGTAATGCAGATATATCTTAATATATATCGTGGTACTTTTATTATTATGTTTCTTGTGCAATCTTTGAATGCATTTGTTACGAGTCATTTCAGCTCAACGCTGGCCTAACGTTCGCTCAACAGCGTTGGGCATTGTGCTGCTTGGGATGTGGTATGTTGAACGAGAAGATATAATCTCAGTAACACGGTGTTACCGGTGGAAAAATCATCAGTCGACTTTTCGGTTACCGTGGCTAACATTTCTCAAGGCAATTTTGCAGTCAAAATCATTTTGATTGCAAAACTGCCTCGAGAAAGATTACCCACGGTAACCGAAAAGTCGATTCACAGTTTTCCACCGACAACGCCGTGTTACTAACAGTACATCTCGTATAAACGCCCGATCTCTTTAAATGACTAATATATTGGGAAAATAAAGTTTAAAAATGGACATTAAATTATGACGATGAACCATCATGCCTCGTCTGCACAAAGCATTCTGCAATACAATTGGAAAAATGTAGGTTACTCTAAATAGAGAGTTTCGAAAAATGCCAATGGAAATTTAGTCGTATCAATCACCGAGATCTATATCTGGATGTAAAAAGGGTTCACAATGCAGTGATTAAATGTGCATATGAATAAGAAGGATACAGAAATGCCTAGCCCCATCCAAATTTTCCGTGCGCTTCGAAATTCGCGCAAACACATCCGCTAGTGATGAACTGGCGGATAATCCAGCTTTCAAATAACGGTTTTCTACCTCTACCCCGCTAGTATTAAATACGCCAAGATAAGTGGGCCCCCTTTAAAAATGTAACCCACCCGAATATTCTCAAACGGCAATCAGGCACAATCGAGTTGGCGCTTTGCAGCCACCACCTTGAAGCGATCGGATTTCTCTAGTTAAGGAATATACCAGAACCCGCATTCACGGGCATAACCGTCGTTTGCCGTTTGGTGACAAACCAAACTATTTGACCGGAAACAATGCTGCTTCGTGTCTTGCGAAACATGAAAGCGTGTGGCGATTGTAAATGAAGGTACTTCACATTGTTTTATTGCATCTGCGTGTGTATGTACATAACGGCTGCGCTGTGTACGAGTTCGAGTGTACACTCGAACTCGTGTCCACTCAGCCGGTGTTCTTGATCCTCATTCGCGCGTAGTTCAGACAGGAGCTGCATTGCGTTCATTGCGAATGGTACCAGTGCTCTAGTCCAATTCTTAATTATCATAAAACGACAAAAGACTGCTCTGCTATTTGGATAATGCTCCCTGAAGGCGTTACATTGAGCTAGACTCCCACTAACGATCATCGTCTTAGCGTTGAAAGAACCGGGTGACCGGTCCTTCATTTGCTTGACGGTAAGTTCATGACTAACACCACCCTCGTTTGGGAAAATACTAAAAAATATTGATCTGCCTAACCCACTTCTGTTAGCTATCACAACGTGCCACAATATGTACCCTACAGGAGCTACCACAGTATTCCGTACTGGGTTGACTCATTGCGATGGTTGCAATGAAACGTGATTTTCAAGTAACGCCCAGAAAAACATGGAAGATTGCAGCGTTATGGAATTCAGTGCACTAGACGAACCTCACTGGCCGAAAGGAGTACTATAAAACGCAGTGCAACAGGTACTGTTCACCACTGACCATCAAAAATGTTTAACTACAGAGCTTATGGTGGCAATGATCGTCGATTGCGCCAAGTGCTTCGGTCTGGATGGGTCCGATTTTGAAGAAGAGAATTACATAGAGTACCAAATCTGACCGTATCTCGCTACCAGTGGTCTTCAGGTGATACATATGTCGAATCATTAGTGCGCACACAGCGGCAGACGGATAACTCGACAACAGTTACTGTCCGCCCACGTTTGTCATTAATTCTGTGCTCATGGCCTTTCTTCGTTTTAGAACCGGTAGTCATGGAAATGGAAGCGTGTTCAATACACTCAGTAATACCGAGGCTAGTACGTCAAGGATCCCAAGGACATCAAGTCTTACAGTCCATGTTATATTATTTTCTAATCGCGCTTCGTTAGCCTTTATGAGGCCCAGCCCGATACGTGTGGCACAAACGCCATAATCGATATTCAGTAAGTTTGTTCGCTTAAACTCATTCTGGAGATTTCACACGCAAACAAAGACAGATGGACTTGGAATTTACCCGTGGGCTCATAAATCGCAGTTGGGATGGGCTCAAACTGCTCCAAAAGGCTGCATTCAAGCTGCAAAGAACAGTGGAGTCCCTCAGCGTGAACAGTTGTGACCCCCGATGGGTCTTTCCAATGAAAACTCTGGCCCAAGTTGGTAATTTAGATCAACACTTAGATGATATCAGAATCCGCAACCATCTGGTAAGTTGTTTCCATTGATAATAAATATTGTAGAATAACATCATACGATCAGTGGAGAAAACTAACACCCAGGGTAATCCGATTGGTGATAAGGATTAATGTGTCAGAACCGAGATCGGTTCGGAGTGCATCGAAAAATCGATGCGCCATGTGAAATGTTGTGGTAGGATTTTATTGTTCAATAACACAGCGTGGTCGAAATCGTTGGTAGGTTGTCGACGTTTCGGTGACCGAAACGTCGACAACCTACCAACGATTTCGACTACACTGTGTTATTGAACAATAAAATCCTACCAAAACTAACACGAGTTCGTAAACAAATTGATGCGTCCACCGACCAGTCCCTGTCTGGCCGTGCGCTAATGCAATTACTCCTGTATCAACAACTGCGACTCCTTGAGCGGTATCACTTGAGCCCCCATCGGAAGTAGAAATAGAATCATCCATTCGATTACTAAAGCGTGGAAAAGCGGCGGATCCCGACAAAATTCCCCCAGTTCTTTTCAAACTGGGTGGAAACGTTTTGCTAAAATCATTTACCATCTTGCTCCGTAACATTTGGAACGAGGAGTGTATTCCGTTTATATGGAGTGAGTCGTTGATTGTTCCCATCTTCAAGAAGGGAATACGCAATGACTGTAGTAACCATCGTGGGATTAGCCTAATTCTGATAGTCACCAAAGTATTAGCCTCGATTCCACTGCACCGTCTTACACCGGGGCGCGAGAGGAATGCCCGTGAACAGCAGGCTGGATTCTGCCTAGGTCGAGGATTCATCGACCAGATTTTACTCTTCGACAACTACCTGAAACGAGTCACATGCACCGCCGACCGATAATAATGGCTTTCTTAGACTTGAAAGGTGCCTTTGATTCAGTTGATCAAACAGCGCTTTTCAATGCTCTTCATCGAAAAGGTATGCCCCAGAAGTTCGTGAACCTACTGAGATCATTGTATTCTCATACTTCTGGCCGCGTTGGAGTTTACGGTGAAATATCCGGTCAGTTCGAAACGACCGGTGGTGTTCGACAGGGATGTCCTGTCTCCATTCCTGTTCAACTTCGTCATGGACGAAATAATGGGGAGTGCGTTGCAAAATCTTCAGGATGTAGGCGTCGAACTAGGAAATAGTGGAAAGTTATGTGACCTAGATTACGCGGACGACCTTGTCTGCTTGTTAGAATCTACAGAGCATGCTCAAGGAGCACCAGACAGACTCGCAAAAGCTGTAGCTCCATTCGGCATCGCTTTGCATAAGACTGGACGTCTACGATTCCGAGCTTCATGCTCGGTGGGGAGGTGCTGGCAATTGTCGACCGCTTCACCTACCCCAGGAGCAAGTCTCCCGAATTCAAAGTGCACTTTTGTTACTCAATGGGTTCCAACGAGCGAACAGGTGAATCCATAGATAACCAGATTCACGTTCTGACGAGTCCAACAAGTGCGACTGTCAGCAGAGTAAAAACGAGACAAATGCCAAAACGAATACTTTATTGGGAGGACCGTTCTGCAACCAGTAGTACGGCATGTCATACTGCCTTGGTGAATCCATTAGGTGTGCCCGGTTCCGAGCGGTATACCAAACGATCCCCAATGGAGATCATGGATCCGGCAACATCAAGCATCACGGTGGAAGTGGATGGATCCACTTTGAAACAGGAATTCGATTCAATCGGCTTCAAACACATGTTGGGAAACGGTGGAACGATGAACGGGTCGGATTTGGGATCAGCAAACCGGTACAACGTCAATGAGTGAAGTTCTATTGATAGGATGGAAGGAAATCAGAGGTAATTGTTCTGAGAAATAAACACTGAACAACCAGTATTGTGTCGGAAACAATGGGCTTACGAAATTGATGTGATAACAATAATTCTATCGATTCTAGTGAAATGTTCCGGGCAGACAGAGTACTGCCAAAGCGATTAGAAATGATGTCGTAAATCCAGAAACTGCATGTGAATTGGAAGCTATCAAACAGACCGTGAAAAACACAACGAATCGGAATAACGGACCGTCAATCGACAATAAGAGTTAGATTCGAAACTGGTCAGTGCTACAATTTGCAGTAATGAACCGAGACAATCCGGAATCGGAGACATATTCTTCCTGATTGAGAGAGTAGATTTAAAATAGGTCACCGAATGCAAAAAAAAAACTAATCCATCCCCGAAATAGCGGGAGAAGCTAAGTTGAAAGGCGCTGAGACTCACTTTTGCTGTCAGGCATGGAAAGATGACAAGCACGTAGGAGACGATTCACCAGATCAATAGGCTTATCACCATCGCACACAGGAATTCCATTTACGGAGAACAGGCCCGAGCCAACATCAGGATTGATGAAATTTACAAGAACGGAAGGTGAAGACTCGTGAAATAAGATCAGAGGTTCCAAAGGGCACACTGTTTCGTGCACACGAGCATCCTCTGATTCATCTGCATATCGGATCTGTCACCATCGGAAAGAAAACAGTAAGAAGTAAATTAGGCAGAAAGCTTTGTGAAAATTATTCACAGTGGTTCAATTCGGAAGAGCGAGTCAGGAGACGCGGACATATATCACCAGATTCATTAACTTAACATTTATCCAGGCCACTTAAGTCAATGGATTACGTGCGAAGAAAGAGCGAGTAAAAACTCAGTGTTGATAACAGTGGAAGTCGTCCGTGGGACAGTTGAAAGAAGCAAAACAAGTTCCGTTGAGTTATAACTGAGTAGGAGCTCGGAAGGCGGGACGCACACGATTCACTTATTCAGAGGATAATTCAGACAAGACTAAAATGGAGAGTAGGGCGAATGAGGAAATAAATGTTCGCCAACTCATTAGGATAATATACTAAACAACCAACAACGGAAACATGATGATGATTACATAAGGCCGATACACTTCGGAGGTCATGAAGATAAAGAAAATCTATGAAATATACATAAAACCAGCGGGAATGCTTAGATTTCATGATAAACTTGAATGAGAATGTCAGGTAAGCAACGAGACTAGAAAACTTGTCAATTGATCCCACTATGAGCGCGATAATGAAGATTTTACAGAAAATATCCACCAGAATCACATCCATCGGTGTAATCGCGTTCGTGTCCCTGGAATAGTTTGGTTAGTGTTATTGCGAGTAGCTACCATAACCCAGAAAATGAATCCGACAGAATGAACTACCGAATACCGAAATTCTGACAGAAGGCGATAGATTGTGTTCACTTCTTTGTTGCATGACAATGTGAAATGATCACAGTTTCCGGGGGAAAGAAGTTAACGGTTCAGCCTGCACTATTCTAGTTGTTCCAGGAACTGGGATTTTTCCGCGTAAAATACACATATGACTCACTGTCAAACCGTCTGGGGCTCGCAAGCCCAGTGTGGCAATCAGATAGCCGAGGTTTTTCTTTAGCACAGCGCTCTCGTCAACTTCCAGTTCCGCTTGTAACGCAGATGCACCTCTGGCATCGAACCGGTCACGCACGAGCTGAACGAATGGCATTGCTCGTTTAGCCATTTTCCCCATACTTTTTAGATGAGGACGCATTTTCTGAGCAATCGTGGCATTATCTGCAAGTGTTTTTTGATCTTCGGATAGGTTTTCGCGTAGGATCCTCAAAATTTGTGCCTGTGAAACAAGAAGGGTGTGCGCATAGAAACATAACGATCTCCACAACAAATACAAACTTTATAAACCACACGTTTCATTTATTTTTAATTTATGGTAACGTTAAGTGACAGAAGCATGGACAGAAATTCCGACCGTATTTGGAA